>JADBJO010006736.1:96662-104162 GCA_016801955.1 Conus betulinus | reverse complement strand
TAACATAACAAAGATTCATTGGGCACACTTTTCTCATTTCTGGGTTGGTACCTTTTCTAATGATTTGTCATCGTCTCCTATGTACAAGCATGAAGTTTTTCAGGACACGTTTGTGCTTCACCATACATTTCATCAACTTTCCTGGTCATTTGAATGTGCACAGTGGAGACATGCTTTGTCACGTCTCTGTCTACAACCGCTTAATGACACATTCGTCCTTTAAATGTGTGCAATGTTCCGGTCACTTAAGATTTTTGAAAGGAACAGTTTGTGCATTGACAGCAAATAGTACTGGTGATGAATCACTTAACATAAAATCAGTTTCATTAGACGGAGACTAGGTTTGTGTTGCCATTGCGACAAGAACCAATGACGTCATGCCGTGGTGGTCACGTCACATACACATTTCTTCTGTGTGGTATTCATCACTTGAAAGTGTGTAACCAGGGACATACACCTTGCCAGATCCATTATCATTCGTCACATTCCACACAGTTACACTCAGCTGATGGGCATACCATCCTAATCCCTGCATTCGCATGCAGTGATGACGTTACCACTCTGTCATATTCACTGGTGTGCGATTTCACACATGATTGCCGAGACAGCAGTGATGAATCATTTTGTCAACATCCTATTTGTATCAATACATTTACATGCGCTAATGGTCAATGTCTTTTTCGTACAGTAAGGTATGTGATCAAACACCCCACTGTTGGGATGACACAGACGAAATCAGCTGTGGTTCATATAGAAGAAGGCAGGTAAAGTATCTTTCTTTCGCTTCCTCTGCGTATGTCAGTTTTGATGGCATCAGAAAAAGTTTCACGCAACCCCCCGATGTATTCCAATGAGTCATGCCCTAACAGCCATTATCGCTGTCCTGGTGATTTAAATGACTGCCTGCCGGTCTACACACGATGTAATGGAATATATGACTGCACAGATCGTATGGACGAACACGAATGTGAGGACATGATGTGTTCAGGATTCTTCAAGTGCAGAGTCTCCACAACCTGTCTACACACTGACCATTTGTGTGATGGTTGGCCTCACTGTCCAATGCATGACGATGAAACTAATGTGTGACACAAGTTGCCCCGTGGGCTGTTTGTGTGTCAAGGTCACACGTTCCTTGTTGTCTCCAGCCTTTCTCAACGACACGATTCCCATGTATTCGCTTTCTGGATGGAACCAGTTCTGGAATAACATTGTCTGATGTCAGCCAGCTCACCAGTCTAGTTCATGGTTCTTGCTCAGTGTTCCCTGACTATCGTCCCTGCAGTTCAGTTGTTAAACCTGAGATTTCTTGACCTTAGTGAAAACAAGTTGAAGGAAGTGAACTTGACTGCTTTTCTCGCGTTGCACAATTTGCGAGCATTGTCACTTTCCCATAACCCCATCACCTCCCTCTATACTGACTTGCCATCTGTTGGTCAGCACAGTAACCTGCTCCTGGTAGATCTGTCATTCACTGCTCTGACAGTCTTTGATTCTCATGTCTTTTCGCCATTCGTCCACACAAACAAACTCAACTTAACGTTTACCGCCATTCATACGATCAGTTCAAGTGGATTTCAATTTACACCACTATTAGCTGAACTCTATTTGGATGGCAGTCCAGTGGAGATTTTTCCACTCAACTTGTTTAAGGATCTTTCCCTCTTGCGTTTTGTTTCAACAGAAAATTATAAAATGTGCTGTAAGCAAATATTTCTAAGTAAACGTGATGACGCTACTTGTCATAGCCCCTCAAACGAACTTTCCTCATGTGAGGACTTATTACAGTCTTGGTTTTATCGCGGGTATCTTTGGCTAATTACTTGTCTATCAATAAGTGGTATGTCTCTTTTGTTTCTGCGCTCGTTTAATAATGCGAAATAAGATTTCGTCGAGTGGATTCAGTATCTTTGTTCTCAACCTCATGCTGGCAGACTTTTTAATGGGTGTCTACATTTTAATCATTGGTGTAGCTGATGAACAGTTTCGTGACAGATATCTCCAGGTGATGATACATGGAAAGACAGTATAGCTTGTAAAATTGCTGGTTCTCTGTGTCTGTTGTCCTGTGAGGTGTCCGCTCTGATCATCTGGTTGATCACATTAGATCGTTTTCTTGTCCTTCATTTTCCATTCAGCACCTTGCGATTTGGGACAAAGTCATCAGCTGTGGCCTGTCTGTTGACTTGGTCAGTCGCTTGTGCTCTGGCCATACTGCCTTCACTTCCCATACTGTCCCATTGGGAGTTTTATGGTCAAACAGGCATCTGTATACCTCTGCCAGTAACGAAGCAAGGTTTTAAAGGAAAAGAATACTCGTTCAGTATATTTATTGTCCTTAATTTTGTTCTGTTTTTTGTTCATCTCTACTGGCCAAGCGTTTATCTACTGGGCAATACAGAACAATGCTTTCAGGATCAACACAGCCAGAGTATCACAAGACATGACCATTGCCCGAAGACTGATCACCGTTGCAGTGACAGACTTCATGTGCTGGTTTCCCATTGGACTGTGTGGGATGCTGGCATTGGCCGGTACTCCAATTCCTGGTAAGGTGAATGTGGCTCTGGCTATATTTGTATTGCCCTTCAACTCCACCATTAATCCCTTCATGTATACCTTCAACACACTGGCAGAAAAACGGAGGATATTCAGTGAAGCCAAACTTCTCCAATGGCTAGAATCCCACTCTGACATAACTTACACTTAGTAGGCTGGTATGATAACGGTGTATGAGTAGATGTGATGTGATCAAACCATAAAGAATACGATATTTTGTTTCAGACTGGAAGCAGTTCCGCAATGCCAAAAGGGGCATTTGACTGTGTGGGGGAACACACATTCAAGAAGTCTAAGCTGGAATAAAATGTGGTATATGTCCCCTCAGGATTAGCTACATCTTCAGATCTACATATGACCTCCATGCGTGCGTGAATGTGTGTGTGTGTGTGTGTGTGTGTGTGTGTGTGTGTGTGTGTGTGTGTGTGTGTGTGCATTGTGTGTGTATGTGCGTGTAGTAGTAGTAGAAGTAATGGTAGTAGTAGCAGTACCAGTAGCAGTAGAAGTAATAGTAGCAGCAGTAGTGGTAGTAGTAGTGGTAGCAGCAGCAGCAGCAGCAGCAACAGCAGCAGCAACTGCAGCAGTAGTAGTAGTAGTAGTAGTAGTAGTAGTAGTAGTAGTAGTAGTAGCAGTAGTAGTAGTAGTAGTAGTAGTAAGAGAAGCTGTAGTAGCAGCAACAGCAGCATCAGTAGCAGCAGTAGAAGTGGTGGTAGATTTCATTTTTTATTTCATCATCATCATTGTTATTTCAAGCCGAATTGTCTTGCCTTCAGCTCGGTGTCATTCCATAGCCTTTTGGCACCCAGTTCCAAGAGATGAGTGACTCACTGTTCGTCCTTCGCTTTCAATGTCTTTAATGTTCTCTGTCTTTCCTGAAGAAGACCAAAAAGGTCGAAACGCTCTATTGTTTTCCCTTGGTGGAGCAGTAGTTCCGTCACTGGTCGTGTTTCAGTTTCCACCTGCGGTCAGCCCGCTTTAAAACAAAGAGAGTAAGAGGACTTCAGAATCTCCTGTTGTGTTCAATACAAGACTTTTCCTCAAGACAATCATTCAGTCAGTGATTGGAAAGGGATGCTATTCTTTACTTGAAGAAGTCTTTTTGTCTTTCCTTAAATTTCAATGTCACGTTCCTCGGTATCTGAGTTTGGGCAGACAAATGAAAGCTGTAATCAAAGGTCTATTATCAGTCTATTCATAGTCACAGTAAATGATTTTACAAATTCCTTTCAACTTTTGCTTAACAGTGACGGTCATTGCGGGGTGAGCGCTGGTCACGTCGCAAGTAACACGTCAGTGTTAGGAGCTGCGTAGAAAAGTAGCAATTTTGCTGTTTTAGGGTCACTAAGATGTCACAATGCGCGTCGATTAGCAGTGCAATCAACAGCTGACCGCCCGCACGAAGCAATTATACAGTTTTGATGTATATGGGCACTTTTACCCGTATTTTTCACTGTAATTTTGGGCGGAAAGTGAACCGGAAGTCGCCAGTGACCCGAATTGGGCTATTGTTTACTACATGACTACATCGTACATGCATGGCGAGGAAGAGAAAGCAGTGTGCTAAGTCAGCTTCTAGTGGTTCGGACACCTCTTCAATACACCTCCTCCTAGTTCCAGCAGCAAGAAGAGTAAGGCTTCAGGAGATACTCGGCAGACGGAAGATGAAGTTTCTGCGAATTTTTTCTTAAGCCAGAAAAGTACCAGTTGGACAGCAAGGAAGGTGGGAACGTAAATTCAGTCAGTCACAGTGTGGGTGATAAAGACGAGTCCTTCTCACTCAGAGTTGAACAGGGTGCAACTAATGACGTTATTATGTTGAAACTGTGTGGGGTCAGCAAGACTTGGGAGAAAGTAATGGAGACGGTGAAAGAGCTGAAATCAGTAATTTTCACTCTAGAAACTGAAAATGACAAATTGAAAACGGAGGTGAAAAGTCTGAGGGATAGGGAAGATCAGCTTGAGGATAAGATCAGTGAAGTGAAATGCACAGCAGATCTAGCTGATCGCAGAAGTGAACAGTTGTCTGCGTATATCAGACGCAACAACCTCTGAATTTTTGTGTCAGTGAAGATAGTCAGGGCAGATAGGGGACAGCAGCAGATGGTAAAACAAAGTGCTATCTTCAAAGAGAAGCTGAAGATCAAGGTGGACCCCAGGGATATTGAGGCAGTACACCGGGTAGGTGGTCCCAAGAAGGGGGCCTCAGACGCTGCAAAACGGCCACGGGGGATCATTGTACGGTTCGGAGAGGAGTCTGTGACAGAGTCTGGACTAAAATTGAGAGAGTGATCATGAAGACATTGACTGGGAAGATAGTCCAAATGGATTCGACTGCAGATCTCTCTAAGTATGGAATAGAGTGCGAAGAGATTATGGCCTCGCCAAACCATCTACCAGTGGGAAGGGAAAGGACTGTCTGAGCAGCAATCATTTTCATAGAGGGACAGAAAAAGGTAGGCCGATCATGTCCATGTGTCTGAACTGTAAAGTGCAAGATGTGTGTGAAAACAGTAAACCTATGACACTTTAGCAGTTTAACAGTGTTACCTAACACCAACATCACATTGTCAGTGACATTTTCACTAATTCTAGGGTGTGGCTGTCAGTATTTAACTAAGTACTGAAAACACAACTCAACTTAGTTCATTTAGTTTTGGATTTCAGCATTAAAAACTATATATTTATACAAATGGAATGGTTCCTCTGTGTCTATTTCAGGGGGACTGTGTGATTCTCTTGAATAGTTAATGTTGTTAATTTACTGTTACATTGCATTTAGTTTAAGACACTGAGGCAGTGCAGTGATTATTGGTTGTTTTGCGTGTTTTTTCTGAATGGTTACGAGATAGTCGAGGTTAGCATATCAAATTATGAGAAGGATTCCTCATGTTTGCTTATAATTTGTTTGGAAGCTTGATTACAAACGTGTGAAACTGAAACTGAAAGCCCTATGTATAATATTAATGGGGTACCTTTTGGTAGTTTGTACGTGCGTGTTTTACTTTACGACCTTGTAACATATCCGTTTCTCCCTTATATATTTCCAGACATGCCACCATCATAACCAGCAATAGATGGTATTTTTCTACAGACCATTCAGTCGTAGCATGATCAGAAATGAACGACACTGTGCAACGAGCGTTTTCTTCGTCATAGAATTCAGAGGCTGTCTTGAACAGGGCCGCTGCTGGCATTCTGCGACTACTTCTTGTCGCTAGGTAGGCTACAGATAATCGATATTCAACGCATCATCATAATCATTCTAGAAGTGTGATAGCAGCGTTTGTGATCTCCCATTCTGCAGCTACAGGAGATTTTCACACAGGGTTCAGTGCAAAGAGGTTCACGTATGGTCACATACGGCGTGTGTCACTCTTGAACAAGTGCACTGTCTGTCACTCGTGAACACATGCCTTGTGTCGCTCGTGGGCACATACAACACATGGGGGAAACATACTGAGAAAGAAACAGTTGAAGTGCACATTATATGCAGAACGTCTAACATCTGAACGAGCATTAGTGAACGTCTGAGCTATGATTTGGAAGTCGTCAATGATAACTCTTATTTTTGCGATACCTTCCACTCCCACTCGCAGATGACAAACTCTGTCTGTCTGTCTGTCTGTCTGTCTGTCTGTCTCTCTCTCTCTCTCTCTGGGCTTTTATTATGCGTGTTTTGCTATATATATGTGAACTCATCTGCTTAAGTAACGCGTTCAGAATAATAATAATGAAAAATAGTGACAAGGCCAAAGTGGCATCACTGATCTCCCTCCCCCCCCTCCGCACACACACCTGTCTGTCTGTCTGTCTGTCTGTCTGTCTGTCTGTCTCTCTCTCTCTCTCTCTCTCTCTCTCTCTCTCTCTCTCTGGGCCTTTCTTATGTGCTTTTTGTTATATATGTCTGAACTGATCCGCTGAAGTAACACGATGAAAAAACAAATAATGGAAATAGTGAGTGGGCCAAAGTGGCATCACTGAACCCCCCCCCCACCTCCTCTCTCTTTTTCTGTCAGTCTGTCTGTCTGTCTGCCTGCCTGCCTGCCTGTCTGTCTGTCTGTCTATCTGCCTGCCTGCCGGCCTGTCTGCCTGCCTGCCTGTCTGTCTGTCTGTCTGCCTGTCTATATGTCTCTCTCTCTCTCTGCTCTCTCACATCTGTGCCACCTTAGCGGCATTTCACCAACGCCTCTTAAGCCGACACCCCGTTCACAGCCACAGCCCGGTCAGTCCCACCGCAGCCCAAGCACCGGTAATCCACAGTGAGCAACCCACTGGAGGAGACACTGCACTGCTGCCGAGTCTCTTCAGTGGTGTTCAGTGGCGCCTGTTCTGATCTAACATACACAGGACACCACCTACTAAGCCCCCTACTGACGACAATAATTGCTTAGTCGCGGAGCGGCGTGAGTGAGCTCTCCCTCCGGAGGGCCACCACGTCCGTCCAACGACAGCCCCCATGGACTCACCGATACCGGTGACACCGACAAAACCAGACCAAGGCCACAGACGTGGAGAGGGCATCGACACTAAGGTCACCATAAGAGCAGGGCATGAAGGGCCGCAGAATTTGAGACATTTGTTTTTTTCTAATGCTAATTGATGAGAATGAGGATGATTAAGATCATGCTATGGATTTCCATTTCGGTCTGAGACTACATGACAGGGCTGTACTCTACGCTTCCTTTCATAATGTATCCCAGCGTCAACCAGGCCCGAGAGATACAGACACTTGCAGTGTTGGTCAGGAAATTGGAGCAACACTCTCAGAAACGCATCCAGTAAGTGGATAAAACTCGATTGTGTGGTCCCAGTCTTCCCAACTGAGCCCGCAGCAAACTCAACTCTGGGTAGGAGCCGATCAGGGCAGAAAAACCCACATGGCTCTGATGGGATTCAAACCCAAGACCTCCCAGCCAGGAGCCCACGACGCTAACCACTTCG
>JADBJO010006736.1:84162-86662 GCA_016801955.1 Conus betulinus | reverse complement strand
CTGAGAAGGGGACAGAGAAAATAATCGTTTAAGAGCCGGACCCGTAAGCTAGAGGATACAACATGGATGGATCATACATAGAAATAGCATCTGTTAAAAGATTATTCATCTGTTGTTGGTCCATTGGAACTATACATCGCATATTTCGGTACCATGATTAATGATATATTCATCTGTATCCGCACCTCCACCTATTGAAACGTGTGTTTAAATGACCTGATATTGGTTGGATGGGATTCAACATTCGTGATCCACTTTCTGAATTAAACATCACCGAACATTTCTTTTCTTTGATTAGGAAAAATTATGGTTGTAACTGTCAATATTGTAATGTTAAAAACATATTGCTGAATAACTTAGGCCAAAGGCTAGGTTTACTAGCAACACCGCTCGGTGACATTTCTTGCAGCGGACAGCTGGGGAGGTTTTCTTTATATTCATCATTTGGCTAACTTCGGTTGTGATAGCTCTTATAATGGCCCAGAAAATAACGTACATTAAGAATTATTGCACGCACACACACATGCACACGCACACACACACACACACACACACACACACACACACATGCACGTACGCACGCACGCAGACAGGCACGCGCGCGCGCGCGCGCACACACACACACACACGCGCGCACGCATGCACGCACACGCTTGCTTGCTTGCTTGCTTGCTTGCTTGCACACACACACACACACACACACACACACACACACACACACACACACAAGCGTAACGGATACAGAAATATTGGTTCTCATTTTGTACAATATCCTGGTCACGCACACACGCAGCCACGCACGCACGCACGCAGCCACGCACGCACGCACGCATGTACACACGCACGCACGCACGCACACACACATACACACACACGTACGCACGCACGCACGTGCGCTCACACACACACACACACACACACACACACACACACACACACAAGCGTAACCGAAACAGAAATATTGATTCTTATTTTGTACAACATCCTGGTCAGAAACCAAATGTGGAAGCTCTCCCCAAATTTTGAAACAGTGCAACGACGATCCACACATATCAAGCAAACAAATAAACAAAAATAGGTGGGGGAGGGGGAAGCCGATAGGACAGAAATGTTCCCCTCATTCCTTTCGGTCAAAGTCGTCAGTACGTCACATCGGAATATGAGATGTTGGCCTAATAAAATGACTGGACATATCAGTCGTCAATTTTCCATCTTGACCTTAAATTCTGTGCTTGTGGCGAGAGAGAGAGAGAGAGAGAGAGAGAGAGAGAGAGAGAGAGGGGAGGGGGGAAGCGAGAGAGAAAAAACACGCTCTCACACAACACACTATGATACACATCAAACCAGAGAGAGAAGACTCTCAATATACATCAAACCAGGAGAGAGAGAGAGACAGAGAGAGTTGTGTTTGTATGCGTGCACGCCCATGCGTATGGACGTGTCTGTCCAGAAAATTAAAAAGCCAATTTGAAAGCCCACCTGTTGCAGTCTGGTTGACTGTAGCCAGCAAGCTGTACACAATGTATCATGTGATCGTTGTCAAACGCCATTGTTTCCGTCACGCCACAAACTGTCACAGGACACTTGTAGGGATTCCAAATGCTATCGTTGATAGACACGTTTGTACAAGACACGCCAAAGTATGTGACCGAAAAGTCGTGAGAGATAACGAACGAAAAGTAATCAAAAACAAAACAAATAGAATATGATCAATCAATTTTGTGATACAAAAAGCGAAAGAAGAACTACGAAAAAATAACGCTGAACATTACGTAGTGTCGGCAAACAGGTACAGGCCAACAATTCTTCTATCATCATAATAAAGATTCAGCTAACATTTGAAATAACTAAAAAAGATCGAAGATAAGAAAATGGGAATACGCATGTTATAAACATGAAACCCTTCACTAGTCGCATGAGGAAACCCTCACAATCCCTCCTGAAGACAGATTTATATGTGTTGCCTGCTCCTAGTCTTTTTGTATTGCTTGCTCCTAGTGTTCTCGTCTTCTGGATCAGACTCATGATGGAAATACGACCGATTCCATCTTTGCGCTTGGTGTCAAATAGAGACACACCACAGTCCGTAATTATGTGGTGTTCTCACCACCAAGGGTTCAAAAAAGAATCCTACAGTACCCCCACAGCAGCCGGCGAAAGGTAGAAATAAAACAAAAAACGAAAGTGTGGAGAGGAAAAAAAAGTTGCTGAAAAACTAAAAACATTATTTAAAAGTATAAAATGTAGGGGGCAATCTTTGAGCCTATGCTTGAGGATCCATTTAAGGATGCAAGGGAGATCAAAAGATATGGAACAGTCTGAGTGGTCAGCTCTGCTGTTCATTAACCAAAGCATTGTCAGCGGCTAAGAATTGTGCAGAACAACCTTT
This sequence comes from Conus betulinus, assembly GCA_016801955.1. Lineage (NCBI taxonomy): Eukaryota > Metazoa > Mollusca > Gastropoda > Neogastropoda > Conidae > Conus > Conus betulinus. Next base: position 84,273 of record JADBJO010006736.1, on the reverse strand, counting down.
CCTTGGATCACCTAAGAGATGCAATCGCCCACTGATTGACCCAACAATATAATGCTGAACAATTAAGTAGTGGAGGAAAACAAGCGCAGGCCAACAATTCTTCCATCATTA
>JADBJO010006736.1:74162-81662 GCA_016801955.1 Conus betulinus | reverse complement strand
AAAAGACGGGTTCGGAATTTGTTTAATAAGTTTAATCGTACGCATGATGATGAGGACTGTGTTGGCTACTGCATGAAAAGACGTGAGTATAAACATTTACTGAGGGATGAAAAGAAAGCATTTTGATAACCCCTCTTCTTCATGAGTTAGTCTAATCGATTAAAAGTCAGAGAAGAGTTTTGGGACATGGTACATAGGATTTCGTTTCAAAAGAGATAACCAGCAAATAGTATTGATATTGACACATTGTTTGAACACTTTAAAAAGATTCTAGCAAAAGATGAATCAGGCAATGAATTTGTTCAGTATGATAGCGTAGAAAGCAATGAAGAAGTGGACCCTTTTTATCATCCGATTAGTAAAGAGGAGGGTGTGTTTGCTTTAAGAAAAATTGAAAATCGTAAAGCTGCCGGTCCAGATGGCATGATTGGTGAGTTTTTAAAGCATGGCTGTAAATCAGACGCAGTTCTGAATTTCTTGGTGTCCTTCTTTAATACTCTTTGATAAAGGAATTTATCCAGAAAAAGTGGACTGAATCAATCGTTCTTACTCTGCACAAGAAAGGCAATGTAAATAATGCTGACAATTATTGGGATATTTCTATCTGCGGAACTACTCTGCAGTCGATCATGTTTTTACTTTAATGGCATTTATACAAAAACAATTTTCTTTGAATCGTAAATCATATGTTGATTTCATAGATTTTGAAAAAGCCTTTGATTCCATGAACAGCAGTATTATTAGGCCTATTCTGTTAAAAAAAAAAAATGGTATGCATGGGAAGCTATTCAAATGCATAATGAGTATGGATAACGATGTGAAAGCTGAAGTTAGATGTGGGGGAATTATATCAGATTTCATTCAGTGTAGCAGTGGTGTGAAAACAAGGGGATGTGTGTGGCCCTGTCCCTTTTTTCTTGTTTTATCAATGAATTAACCTCAGGAGTTGTTTCAAATGGTAGACATGGCAAGACATTTACTGCAGACGTTTTACAAGTATTCATTTTATTATTGGCTGATGATGTTTTGTTATCGGAAACTGTTATTAGTCTTCAAACTCAGTTGAATAGTCTTTTTCGAGCTGCTAGTTCACTCAGTTAAAGGTAAATATGGCAAAAAGCAACATTGTTGTGCTTAGAAAAGGTGGATATTTAGGAGTTAGAGAGCAATGGAGATTTAATGGAGTTACTATGCCTGTTGTCAATGCAAAAAAATATCTGGGCATTTATTTCTCTATGTGATTAAGTTTTTCTCTGGCATGTGAAGATCTTGCTAGCAGGGCAAAGCGTGTTGTTTTATGTACAATGCAACATCTATCTAAATTAGGAAATCAGTTTTCTCAGGTTTTTTGTAAATCGTTCGATTCTCAAGTGCAGCCCATTGTACAGAATGGTGCTGAAGTGTGGGGGCTTGATAATGTGGTGTTACAATGTGAAACAGTTAATTTATTTGCCATGAATAAATTCCTTGGAGTTTTGGGTCAAATAGCTAATGATTTGGTATATGGCGAGACACAAATGGATACCCAGTTTGTTTCAGTTCTATGATTAGATGCATTCATTACTGACTAAAACTTACACAAATGCGATAGTCAAGGCTGCCTAAAAAAAGCGTATAAAATGTTATATGATTTAGATGAAAGGGGTAGAGTAAAACTGAGTAACAAAGGTAAAACATTAAACTCTATGAACTTGGATTTGCGTATGTGTGCTCAGTCAGGGTGTTGGGGGACTATTTTTTTTACGCATGCTCCGTACAAGATCGATTGACTGCAGATGGCAACTGTGGACTGCACATATTCAGGATAGTACCAGATTTGATTTGTACAGGCAATTCAGTTTGCTTCACTCTGTTCCAACCTATATTTCAAAGAAAATGGACAGACATTTAAAGTATACCATGACCAGTTTTCGATTTGGGCTATCTGATTTATCTCTGCATCACTACCGTTACGAACAGCATAATGAACGAAATCTTATCCGTCCATAATGTAAAGATGCACGCGAAGATGACGTCTATTTTGTGTTTTGTTGTCACGTTTTGAAAATTCATAGAGACCAGCTTATCCCTACTAAGTATCTAAACCATCCCACATTATTTAGACTTGTATTGCTTATGTCATCCGAGCATGAAGATATCGTCAAACATTTTGCAGTTTACTTATATAAAGCATTTAAAATTCGATCTGAATATTGTTCATAACTTTGTTATCAATCTTCCCATTTTTTCGGCCCATTTCCGTATGTCAATAGTGAACATTTCCTGTGCCTGTATTCTATTTTGTTTATGCACCCTCTTCAAAGCGGGCTTTGGCTTTATTGAATACATTATCGGTATCCGTATCCGTCCTCTCTGAGCCTATGTATGCTAGTACGGCATAAACATCAATCCTACATCGCCTCATTTATGTGCAGTATACGCAAGAACAGTGGTAATTTGACTATTAAGCAGGCTGACTTATTGTTTGTAAGTATCAAACACCTTGAGGGTGTATGTGCTAGGGGGAGGGGAGAGGGAAGGGGGGGATGTAGTTGGTAGCATGATGAATGAGAAGAACCTTGCTGTATGTGAAAAAAGTAGACGCCGAACCATTCTGATATAGTGTATTTAGAGTAAAATCTTAAACGCTCGAAAATAAACTGTTGGGAGGGGATGAGTGGGGTTGGGGGGGGGGGGGGGGGGGGGGGGGGGGGGGGGGGGGTTGGGGGGTGTTGAAAATATCAGATTTAGTGAGATAAACAGCCAACAGTGCCAGACTGCAGCCAGTCTATCTGTACGACTGCCTGTCTGTCTGTCTGTCTGCCTGTCTGTCTGTCTGTAAACCTGTCTACACACACACACACACACACACACACACACACACACACACACACACACACACACACACACACACACACACACACACACACACACACACACACACACACACACACACACACACACACACACACACACACATGCACGAGGTCGTGCGTCCTGGACAGAAAAAATATCACAGACAGCAGTGTTTACAAAATGAACTATATGCATTGCAAGCAAATCTCTGTCATGCATTCATTGCTCATCTCCATACATCTGTACACAGGTGAAAACTTACACACACACTGCAGATCTATGAAGATGAATCCATTTTCTTGAGAAGACTCGTTAGCAGAAGAACATCTCAGAAAAGGTCTTCCAGACTTTTGTTAAATGCTTTAACGACAAAGTACTGTAAAGACATCAAGTGTGTCTGCTCTGCAGGATTAACAATTGAGCAAATACTGGTACAATGTACGTCAATGAAAACGTTCCTAGCTCCGGATGTCGTAAAATGTATTTTGCCTGTGTCTAATGTTAAATTACTTTGGGATCAGTTTAATCTTTTCAACCTTTCAAGCTATTTGTTATGTAGTCCTATTGCACGTTTCTTGTAACTCTCTCTCTCTCTCTCTCTCTCTCTCTCTGCTTTACTTTTTTATAATGCTATATATTAACAACGTTTTGCCTTTCATGCAAGAATCTAAAATCATTGAGTCGATGAAAAGACTTTAAATAAAACAACCAACCAACCATAGGTTGAATCATTGAACCGAAGAATGAACAGCGCACCATTTTCATGAAAGAAAATGGCACTGACTGGTTTCAAGACCAGCCAGAATGGAGAAAAATCAGCCCACAGGGCACATTGACAGTCAGACATAGAAAAGGCAGACAGCAGCAGAAAAATGTTAAAACAGAAGAAGGGAGTGGACAAAAGAAGCGAGTGGACAGTCTTGATATTTGCGACAGATAAAAGGTTATGGCCAGTGAGTCATCACTGATGTCTCCAAAACACTTAAGCGGAGTTCGTAGATAGACAAAGTAAATCAAGTCATATAGAACACAAGAAAATAGGTGCTCATACACGACTTTCAACTGGGTGGTATCTGATGGTCACTTGTTTACTATTTATGATTTATGAAGCATGTATTTTTTTAAAATTTCATTTTATTGTCTGTCTGGTAGCCTGTTTCCCTGATGCAACCAGTCGTGACTTTAACATTTTCAACACCTTTCGTTCTTGTACTTTCCACTGTTCCTGCATGACCACTGTCCAAAGATAGAAAAATGGGCAGAGAGCAGAGCTGAGTGGTAAGACAAATACAACCATGGCGTCATGGGCGTTGTACAATGATGGTATACCATGTGTAGCCAAGACTGTCACTGAGCCATAGATAACCCAGCTTGCACTGTTTGAAGCCGCCACTTTCCTCACCAGGTGCGCTGCAGAATACACAGACCTTGATGAGGAATCAAGCATAACTCTGAATTTGGGTGTTCGTCTAGAAATCGCAAATTGGCAAAACATTATTGTGAGGGAAATCACGAAGTTAATGGTAGCAATGAAATGTGAACATTGAAATCCATTCCTAGACTGGAATCCATGAAATAATGCCATGCGGCAAAGACCTGATTGACTTCGAGGTTCCCACTGTGACAAGACAGGAAGAGAGGGTGTTAATGCTATCAGGGTTCCAATGCACCATAGTATTATACAAGATGATATCAGCGAAACTGACTTCAATGTACGTAAATCTTTACCAGCGCAAATAACAATGACGTGAACAAAGGTGACGTGCCCAATGATCAAAACAGATACTTCACTAGCTAGATGGAAAAGAAACTTTGCCACCTTACACGGCAGGCTGTTGATCCATATCTTTTCCGAGTGGATGTAACGATCATTGAATATCTCATTAGCCCCTACAACGATACTGACATGGCATCCTATACAAAATTGAGCAAACAGCAAATTGGCAATCATCGACAAATTGCTTTCAAAATCTAATTTGACAGCAAGCAAACTGATAAAACTAATCAAGTTTCCTAAAGTGGCGCATACACTGACCACCCAGAAGAATATTCTGTATATTTCAGTCGGCATCAGTTTCGTACATGAAGGAAGTACTGTGTGGGGAGCTGAGCATTTTATTGAAGCCGACTGTTTAGGAAGTAAGTTTGACAGCAGAAGTGGTAACTAGAAGCAAATATATTCTGCAAATGATTCAACCCTGAGAACAAATCCAAAGGGAAATCTTCGACTGGGTTAAATCTAATGTCCACATCACGCAGATATGGCGTATTTTTAAACCTAAGGATCTGATAGATTTAATGGCGGAAAAGGAGAGATTTAAGTAATTGACCAGAGGCAAAAAGATGGATAATTCACCGTTCAGCACATGAAGATTTGTTCCTGATAAATCAATTAGCATTAGTGAGTAGTGAATACGTTTTGTCAGTGTGTACATGGAGTTCGACCTGATGGGGTTTCTTGCTAATCCTAGGGTTTTCAAATTTCGTAGTTCCAGAAAATGAGACATATCAAGATATCTTAAATTGTTGCTTGCAAGATCAATGTAATGTATGTTGGGAAGCTGTATCTCTGATATATTAGAAATTTGGCAACCAGACAAAATAAGAAGAATCAAGTAGATATTGGTGTTGAAATCACCCATTGACATCTCCGATGCTGTGGCGTCCACATATCGTAATTGTGAGAAGAGATGAACAGGAAAGGTTTTTCTGCACAGGAAGGTGTGACCTTGACAGGCACAACCTTCAGGACAAGTCACGTCGCATAGTAATTCATCATCTCGTTGTGGACACTGGCCCCAGCCGTCACACAGATGATCTCCATGGAGACAAATGGAAGCCGTGTGACACTGAAACAATCCAGGACATTGGACTTTATCACAGTCCTGTTCATCCTCTCCATCAACACAATCAGAGAATCCATTGCAGCGAGTGTAGACAGGAAGACAATACAGCCACTCAGATGTACAACGATAATGAGAGTCAGGACAAGGTTCTTCAGTGTCCATCACCTGCTGTGTAAAGTAGCCAGTACCGTCCAAGTTAATGTGAAATCGCTGTGTCATCTTCACTTCTCTGAACTGAAAACAGTATGAACAAGACATCCGATCATGTTGCTGGCAGCATACCTCATCAGAATCATCCACACAATCCGAATGTTCATTGCAACGTTGACTGTGTGAAACACACTGACCATTAGAACATCCGAAGCCTTGACAGGAAGGGTACTGACAAAATGACTCATCACTATTGTCTGGACAGTCCTGCCTGAAGTCACACACTGAAGTGTAATGAACTGATGTGACATCATCATTACAACTGAACATGTTATGTGCACGTTGAACATGACTCTCAGCAGATGACAACATGTCCTGCTCAGCGCTTGCATTTAGGAATACAGGACCTTCAGAACGATCGGGGTTTCCACAGCAACTGTTGAGGTCACAATACATGAATGTGGGATGATATGACCACGTGAACAAACCTTTAGCCTCTGGCCACTCTGTGTGAGAATAGACTGGATGGACTGTGGTTCAGTTTGGACTGTTTTTAGAAGCAAACATGGTAAATGCTTGTACTTTCACCTCACATAGTACTGAATGTGTTTCCAGTGACTTGCTTAGTATTAGGCCTCCTGATGACCACCTCCCTTCTTTTACTGGTCCTTGAAAAATGCTGCGGTGTATATTCAGCATATCTGAAGTGATTCATATTGTAGATCAGAGTTCTGTCAGACCACATAGGGAACTTACTGTACATAAAAGGAGTCAAATTCCAGCCTGAAGTATACCCCCAAAATACGCGGAAAATAAAATAGTGTATGAAATATAGCATGGAGTCATCCAGTTCTTTTCCAGTTTTTATGGAAGCTATTTGCTGGCCATATTTCTGACATTCATACGACAAATGAAGACTACGTAATCTGAAGTCCAACACAATCAGTTTGAAGCATTTGGCATTTGAAGCCACCATCCCCTGACATTCAGCACTGCTAAATGAACAATGTTCTGTTTCATCCCGTCCATCTTCACACTCTGTCTTCAGATTACACTGTAGAAAATTATGAAACTTGGAGTAATTAATAACAGAGCAGTTGAACAACCCACTGGGCAGTTTATAAGGGTATCTAGAGACATAAAATACAGAATAGATCATTTTGAGAAAGTGAAGGTACTCATACAGGCGAACGAATTGAATTCTGATATGTGAGGCAAGAAGTAATGACGCTGGTGTGGAACGCTCAGTACATACTAGAGCACTGTATTCCTGAGATGAATTAATGTTACTGTACATCACTTGTATCTGATTTCTCTGAGAGCAAGTCTGAAAACGGTATGACTGCTGAATACTGATCATGATGAGACAATTTGAATGCAATGTCAGTTGTGTTCTGAAGGGTATATGGTCTACTACATATGGTAGGGTTACATATCCATAATGTGGCGTCCTACATTGTATGAACACATTATTAGACTTTATGGCTTGAATATTGATTGTAACAACTGGATTTTTCTTGATCATTATCCACATTGAATTTGCTTTGGACTCAAAAAACATGGCTTGAAGACCGTAACGATGATGTACCAGTCGTGTGTCGCTTTTACCTAGCCGCGTTAACAGCAAGTCAATGCTCCATACTTTCCAGTCACTGGAATGCCCGAATGC
>JADBJO010006736.1:49162-64162 GCA_016801955.1 Conus betulinus | reverse complement strand
GAGATTCTCAAAACAACAAACAAACAAAAAAACAAACAAAAAATCCTGAAAACAATCTTGTGAACTTGATCCTATCCCGACTTCAGTTCTTTATGAAAATCTAGACACCATACTACCTGTCGCAACATATATTTTCAACAGGTCTCACTTGAGTAGCTTAGACACTAATAATTTCAAAACTGGTTTTGCCTGTTTCAATGAAAACGGTCATTTGAGTTTGATTAACGGAAGGGCATATCCGACAGTTTGCTTGAAATGTAACACACATTATCTGAAATCAGACCAAGTGACATGTAGAAAACGTAATTCATCTCAGGAATTCGGTGCCGTGGTGTGGTTCTGAGGGTTCCACACATGCGTCCTATTTCTTGCCTCATGTATTAGTATCCTCTAATTTCACCTGCGTAGCTGCCTTAACTTTGTCAAAATGGTCTGTTCCATTTTTAATGCCGCGAGACACCGCTATAAACTATCAGATGATTTGTTTAGCTGCTTTGTCATTTATTAGCGCAAGTTTCATATTTTTTTTTTCAAACCGCACCCTGAAGACAGAGTATGAAGATGAACGGGATGAAAACAGAACACTGTCCCTTTAACAGTGTTGAATGTTAGGGGATGTGGCTTCAACGACCAGACGGTTCAAACTCGTCCTGGTACACCCCCCTATTTTACGTGCAGATGTCAGAAGTATGGCCATTAAAGGGCTTCAGTTGTAATTTGATGTCGCATCTGTGCATTACACCTCAGTGTGGGACGTCAAGCAGAACTGTGCAGACAGAAGTGATGGATCATTTTTGCAGGCGCCCTAAACATTGGGTGTTCTAATAAGCAGCACAAGTTGTTTTACATGACTGGCAATCGAAGAACCTTGTACTGACCCTTAGTGGCTGTACTGTCTTCCTGTCTACACTCAGTGCGAACAATTCTCTGTTTGTGCTCTGTGAAAGGATGAACATAACTGTAATACTGTTCAGTGCTGTAGACTGTCTCCATTTATGTAACGCCTGGGGCCAGTGCCCACCGCGAGATTATGAAAAGATATGCAGTGTGACTTGTACTAAATGCTGTTTGTGTCATAGTATCTCTCTCTCTCTCTCTCTCTCTCTCTCTCTCTCTCTCTCTCTCTCTCTCTCTCTCTCTCTCTCTCTCTCTGTCTGCTGCTTTTCTGTGTGCCTTGCTTATATCATATGTTTTTTATTATGTCGCAATCATTGAAACAACTCCACTATTATTTGAATGGAAGGACAAGGCAACACCCTGGAAGAATCCGGACTCATGATTATTGTGATGACATCCCAGTCATCTGGTTACATAACAATGAAAAGAAATCTGAGTCATGGTGACCCTAAGGTCGTGCGGGGATATCTATCCGTTCCAGCCAGAAGTACAGTAGTGTTTAGTTTCAAACTGATCAAGTCACATTTGCCCAGAGTTAGCGTATATTGTCATTTCCAACACTTTGATAGGTCAGTGAGCCTTGTAAAAGAAATAAAAAAAACTAAGGTTATAAGTGTAGATTTTGATAAATGTGATTTTGCATGTGTGTACAATGCAACAAAGCTTAGTCTTCAAGTCATACGAAGGTCATGCATTATGACGCATTGCTTTCGACTTTTCTTCTCTTTTTTTTTACACAGTAAATCGCCTCAAAAACTGCCAAATGGTTTCTGGAACTGCTCAGCAGATGATTATTCCAGTTTTAGTCACCATGTGGAATGCAACTTGAAGACGGAGTGTGAGGATGGTCGGGATGAAACAGAACACTGTCCCTTCAGCAGCCCTGACTGTCAGGGCATGATAGCAATGTGTGGACGGTGCTACACCTTTGTGCGCAGTCTGTCTTTACTCAAAAGTGATAGTGTAGATGTCAACAAGATGTTTGACATGCAGTGTAGTCCTTTGGGGGGGTATTGTAAGTTTCCCTTTCTGTGCATTTGACTGGTTTGGCATCATCTTTAACATAACAAAGATTCATTGGAAACACTTTTCTCATTTCTGGGTTGGTACCTTTTCTAATGATTTGTCATCGTCTCCTATGTACAAGCATGAAGTTTTCAGGACAAGTGTGTGCTTCACCATACATTTAATCAACTTCCTGGTCATTTGAATGTGCACAGTGGAGACATGCTTTGTCACTTCTCTGACTACAACCGCGTAATGAAAACATTCGTCCTTTAAATGTGTGCAATGGTCCCGTCACTTAAGACTTTTGAAAGGTACAGTTTGTGCATTCACAGCAAATAGCACTGATGATGAATCACTTAATATAAAATCAGTTTCATTAGATGGAACTAGGTTTGTGTTGCCATTGCGACAAGAACCAATGACGTCATGCCGTGGTGGTCATGTCACATACACATTTCTTCTGTGTGGTGTTCATCACTTGAAAGTGTGTAACCAGGGACATACACCTTGCCAGATCCATTATCATTCGTCACATTCCACACAGTTACACTCAGCTGATGGGCATACCATCTTAATCCCTACATTCAAATGCAGTGATGACGTTACCACTCTGTCATATTCACTGGTGTGCGATTTCACACATGATTGCCAGGACAGCAGTGATGAATCATTTTGTCAACATCCTATTTGTATCAATACATTTACATGCGCTAATGGTCAATGTCTTTCGTACAGTAAGGTATGTGATCAAACACCCCACTGTTGGGATGACACAGACGAAATCAGCTGTAGTTCATATAGAGGAAGGGAGGTAAAAAGTATCTTTCTTTCGCTTCCTCTGCGTATATCAGTTTTGATGGCATCAGGAAGTTTCACGCAACCCCGATGTATTCCAATGAGTCATGCCCTAACAGCCATTATCGCTGTCCTGGTGATTTAAATGACTGCCTGCCGGTCTACACACGATGTAATGGAATATATGACTGCACAGATCGGATGGACGAACATGAATGTGAGGACATGATGTGTTCAGGATTCTTCAAGTGCAGAGTCTCCACAACCTGTCTACACACTGACCATTTGTGTGATGGCTGGCCTCACTGTCCAATGCATGACGATGAACTAATGTGTGACACAAGTTGCCCCGTGGGCTGTTTGTGTCAAGGTCACACGTTCCTTTGTCTCCAGCCTTTCTCAACGACACGATTCCCATGTATTCGCTTTCTGGATGGAACCAGTTCTGGAATAACATTGTCTGATGTCAGCCAGCTCACCAGTCTAGTTCATGTGGTTCTTGCTCAGTGTCCTGACTATCGTCCCTGCAGTTCAGTTGTTAAACCTGAGATTTCTTGACCTTAGTGAAAACAAGTTGAAGGAAGTGAACTTGACTGCTTTTCTCGCGCGTTGCACAATTTGCGAGCATTGTCACTTTCCCATAAACCCCATCACTTCCCTCTATACTGACTTGCCATCTGTTGGTCAGCACAGTAACCTGCTCCTGGTAGATCTGTCATTCACTGCTCTGACAGTCTTTGATTCTCATGTCTTTTCGCCATTCGTCCACACAAACAAACTCAACTTAACGTTTACCCGCCATTCATACGATCAGTTCAAAGTGGATTTCAATTTACACCACTATTAGCTGAACTCTATTTGGATGGCAGTCCAGTGGAGGTTTTTTCCACTCAACTTGTTTAAGGATCTTTCCCTCTTGCGTTTTGTTTCAACAGAAAATTATAAAATGTGCTGTAAGCAAATATTTCTAAGTAAACGTGATGACGCTACTTGTCATAGCACCTCAAACGAACTTTCCTCATGTGAGGACTTATTACAGTCTTGGTTTATCGGGGGTATCTTGGGCTAATTACTTGTCTATCAATAAGTGGTAATGTCTTTTGTTTCTGCGCTCGTTTAAATAATGCGAAATAAGATTTCGTCGAGTGGATTCAGTATCTTAGTTCTCAACCTCATGCTGGCAGACTTTTTTATGGGTGTCTACATTTAATCATTGGTGTAGCTGATGAACAGTTTCGTGACAGATATCTCCAGGTTGATGATACATGGAGAGACAGTATAGCTTGTAAATTTGCTGGTTCTCTGTGTCTGTTGTCCTGTGAGGTGTCCGCTCTGATCATCTGGTTGATCACATTAGATCGTTTTCTTGTCCTTCATTTTCCATTCAGCACCTTGCGATTTGGGACAAAAGTCATCAGCTGTGGCCTGTCTGTTGACTTGGTCAGTCGGTTGTGCTCTGGCCATGCTGCCTTCACTTCCCATACTGTCCCATTGGGAGTTTTATGGTCAAACAGGCATCTGTATACCTCTGCCAGTAACGAAGCATGGTTTTTTAAAGGAAAAGAATACTCGTTCAGTATATTTATTGTCCTTAATTTGTTCTGTTTTTGTTCATCTCTACTGGCCAAGCGTTTATCTACTGGTCAATACAGAACAATGCTTTCAAGATCAACACAGCCAGAGTATCACAAGACACGACCATTGCCCGAAGACTGATCACCGTTGCAGTGACAGACTTCATGTGCTGGTTTCCCATTGGACTGTGTGGGATGCTGGCACTGGCCGGTACTCCAATTCCTGGTAAGGTGAATGTGGCTCTGGCTATATTTGTATTGCCCTTCAACTCCACCATTAATCCCTTCATGTATACCTTCAACACACTGGCAGAAAAAACGGAGGAGATTCAGTGAAGCCAAACTTCTCCAATGGCTAGAATCCCACTCTGACATAACTTACACTTAGTAGGCTGGTATGATAATGGTGTATGAGTAGATGTGATGTGATCAAACCATAAAGAATACGATATTTTGTTTCAGACTGGAAGCAGACCCGCAATGCCAAAAGAGGCATTTGACTGTGTGGGGGAACACACATTCAAGAAGTCTAAGCTGGAATAAAATGTGGTATATGTCCCCTCTCAGGATTAGCTACATCTTCAGATCTACATATGACCTCCATGCGTGCGTGAATGTGTGTGTGTGTGTGTGTGTGTGTGTGTGTGTGTGTGTGTGTGTGTGTGTGTGTGTGTGTGTGTGTGTGTATGTGCGTGTAGTAGTAGTAGTAGAAGTAATAGTAGTAGTAGCAGTACCAGTAGCAGTAGAAGTAATAGTAGCAGCAGTAGTAGTAGTAGTGTGTAGCAGCAGCAGCAGCAGCAGCAGCAGCAGCAACTGCAGCAGTAGTAGTAGTAGTAGTAGTAGTAGCAGTAGTAGTAGTAGTAGTAAGAGAAGCTGTAGTAGCAGCAACAGCAGCATCAGTAGCAGCAGTAGAAGTGGTGGTAGATTTCATTTTTTATTTCATCATCATCATTGTTATTTCAAGCTGAATTGTCTTGCCTTCAGCTCGGTGTCATTCATAGCCTTTTGGCACCCAGTTCCAAGAGATGAGTGACTCGCTGTTCGTCCTTCGCTTTCAATGTCTTTAATGTTCTCTGTCTTTCCTGAAGAAGACCAAAAAGGTCGAAACGCTCTATTGTTTTCCCCTTGGTGGAGCAGTAGTTCCGTCACTGGTCGTGTTTCAGTTTCCTCCTGCGGTCAGCCCGCTTTAAAAACAAAGAGAGAAAGAGGACTTCAGAATCTCCTGTTGTGTTCAATACAAGACGTTTCCTTCAGACAATCATTCAGTCAGTGATTGGAAGGGATGCTATTCTTTACTTGAAGAAGTCTTTTTGTCTTTCCTTAAATTTCAATGTCACGTTCCTCGGTATCTGAGTTTGGGCAGACAAATGAAAGCTGTAATCAAAGGTTTATTATCAGTCTATTCATAGTCACAGTAAATGATTTTACAAATTCCTTTCAACTTTTGCTTAACAGTGACGGTCATTGCGGGGTGAGCGCTGGTCACGTCGCAAGTAACACGTCAGTGTTAGGAGCTGCGTAGAAAAGTAGCAATTTTGCTGTTTTTAGGGTCACTAAGATGTCACAATGCGCGTCGATTAGCAGTGCAATCAACAGCTGACCGCCCGCACGAAGCAATTATACAGTTTTGATGTATATGGGCACTTTTACCCGTATTTTTCACTGTAATTTGGGCGGAAAGTGAACCGGAAGTCGCCAGTGAACCGGAATTGGCTATTGTTTACTACATGACTACATCGTACATGCATGGCGAGGAAGAGAAAGCAGTGTGCTAAGTCAGCTTCTAGTGGTTCGGACACCTCCTTCAATACACCTCCTCCTAGTTCCAGCAGCAAGAAGAGTAAGGCTTCAGGAGATACTCGGCAGACGGAAGATGAACTTTCTGCGAATTTTTTCTTAAGCCAGAAAAGTACCAGTTGGACAGCAAGGAAGGTGGGAACGTAAATTCAGTCAGTCACAGTGTGGGTGATAAAGACGAGTCCTTCTCACTCAGAGTTGAACAGGGTGCAACAACTAATGACGTTATTATGTTGAAAGTGTGTGGGGTCAGCAAGACTTGGGAGAAAGAATGGAGACGGTGAAAGAGCTGAAATCAGTAATTTTCACTCTACAAACTGAAAATGACAAATTGAAAACGGAGGTGAAAAGTCTGAGGGATAGGGAAGATCAGCTTGAGGATAAGATCAGTGAAGCGAAATGCACAGCAGAGCTAGCTGATCGCAGAAGTGAACAGTTGTCTGCGTATATCAGACGCAACAACCTCTGAATTTTTGGTGTCAGTGAAGATAGTCAGGGCAGATAGGGGACAGCAGCAGATGGTAAAACAAAGTGCTATCTTCAAAGAGAAGCTGAAGATCAAGGTGGACCCCAGGGATATTGAGGCAGTACACCGGGTAGGTGGTCCCAAGAAGGGGGCCTCAGACGCTGCAAAACGGCCACGGGGGATCATTGTACGGTTCGGAGAGGAGTCTGTGACAGAGTCTGGACTAAAATTGAGAGAGTGATCATGAAGACATTGACTGGGAAGATAGTCCAAATGGATTCGACTGCAGATCTCTCTAAGTATGGAATAGAGTGCGAAGAGATTATGGCCTCGCCAAAACCATCTACCAGTGGGAAGGGAAAGGACTGTCTGAGCAGCAATCATTTTCATAGAGGGACAGAAAAAGGTAGGCCGATCATGTCCATGTGTCTGAACTGTAAAGTACAAGATTGTGTGAAAACAGTAAACCTATGACACTTTAGCAGTTTAAACAGTGTTACCTAACACCAACATCACATTGTCAGTGACATTTTCACTAATTCTAGGGTGTGGCTGTCAGTATTTAACTAAGTACTGAAAACACAACTCAACTTAGTTCATTAGTTTTGGATTTCAGCATTAAAAACTATATATTTATACAAATGGAATGGTCCTCCTCTGTGTCTATTTCAGGGGGACTGTGTGATTCTCTTGAATAGTTAATGTTGTTCATTTACTGTTACATTGCATTTAGTTTTTAAGACACTGAGGCAGTGCAGTGATTATTGGTTGTTTTGCGTGTTTTTTCTGAATGGTTACGAGATAGTCGGGGTTAGCATATCAAATTATGAGAAGGATTCCTCATGTTTGCTTATAATTTGTTTGGAAGCTTGATTACAAACGTGTGAAACTGAAACTGAAAAACCTATGTATAATATTAATGGGGTACCTTTGGGTAGTTTGTACGTGCGTGTTTTACTTTACGACCTTGTAACATATCCGTTTCTCCCTTATATATTTTTCCAGACATGCCACCATCATAACCAGCAATAGATGGTATTTTTCTACAGACCATTCAGTCGTAGCATGATCAGAATGAACGACACTGTGCAACGAGCGTTTTCTTCGTCATAGAATTCAGAGGCTGTCTTGAACAGGGCCGCTGCTGGCATTCTGCGACTACTTCTTGTCGCTAGGTAGGCTACAGAAAATCGATATTCCAACGCATCATTAATCATTCTAGAAGTGTGATAGCAGCGTTTGTGATCTCCCATTCTGCAGCTACAGGAGATTTTCACACAGGGTTCAGTGCAAAGAGGTTCACGTATGGTCACATACGGCGTGTGTCACTCTTGAACAAGTGTACTGTCTGTCACTCGTGAACACATGCCTTGTGTTGCTCGTGGGCACATACAACACATGGGGGAAACATACTGAGAAAAAAACAGTTGAAGTGCACATCATATGCAGAACGTCTAAGATCTGAACGAGCATTAGTGAACGTCTGAGCTATGATCTGGAAGTCGTCAATGATAACTCTTATTTTTGCGATACCTTCCACTCCCACTCGCAGATGACAACTCTCTCTCTGTCTCTCTGTCTCTGTCTGTCTGTCTGTCTGTCTGTCTGTCTGTCTGTCTGTCTGTCTCTCTCTCTCTCTCTCTCTGGGCTTTTATTATGCGTGTTTTGCTATATATATGTGAACTCATCTGCTTAAGTAACGCGTTCAGAATAATAATAATGAAAATAGTGACAAGGCCAAAGTGGCATCACTGATCTCCCCCCCCCCCCCCCGCCGCACACACCTGTCTGTCTGTCTGTCTGTCTGTCTGTCTGTCTGTCTGTCTGTCTGTCTGTCTCTCTCTCTCTCTCTCTCTCTCTCTCTCTCTCTCTGGGCCTTTCTTATGTGCTTTTTGTTATATATATGTCTGAACTGATCCGTTGAAGTAACACGATAAAAAAAAAACAATAATGGAAATAGTGAGTGGGCCAAAGTGGCATCACTGAACACCCCCCCCCCCCCCCCCCCCCCCCCCCCCCCCCCCCCCCCCCCCCGCTCTCTCTTTTTCTGTCAGTCTGTCTGTCTGTTTGCCTGCCTGCCTGCCTGCCTGTCTGTCTGTCTGTCTATCTGCATGCCTGCCTGCCTGCCTGCCTGCCTGTCTGTCTGTCTGTCTGCCTGTCTATATGTCTCTCTCTCTCTCTCTTGCTCTCACATCTGTGCCACCTTAACGGCATTTTCACCCACGCCGCTTAAGCCGAGTTCAGTGGCACCTGTTCTGATCTAACATACACAGGACACCACCTACTACTAAGCCCCCTACTGACGACACAATAATTGCTTAGTCGCGGAGCCGGCGTGAGTGAGCTCTCCATCCGGATGCGCCACCACGTCCGTCCAACGACAGCCCCCATCGACTCGCTATACCGGTGACCCCGACGGAACCAAACCAAGGCCACAGACGTGGAGAGGGCATCGAAACTGAGGTCACCATAAGAGCAGGGCATGAAGGGCCGCAGAATTTGAGACATTTTTTTTTTTTTAATGCTGATGATGAGAATGAGGATGATTAAGATCATGCTACGGATTTCCATTTCGGTCTGAGACTACATGACAGGGCTGTACTCTACGCTTCCTTTCATAATATATCCCAGCGTCAACCAGGCCCGAGAGATACAGACACCTGCAGTGTTGGTCATGAAATTTGAGCAACACTCGCAGAAACGCGTCCATTAAGTGGATGAAACTCGACTGTGTGGTCCCAGTCTTCCCAACTGAGCCCGCAGCAAACTCAACTCTGGGTATGAGCCAGTCGGGGCAGAAAAACCCACATGGCTCTGATGGGATTCAAACCTACGACCTCCCAGCCAGGAGCCCGCGACGCTAACCACTTCGCGTTGGTGATGGGATTTGACGTGTCTACAAGATGTTATACTGATGACACTAACAGTTCGTCACGGAACCAACGTAGGTAGGTAAGTGCCCCATTCCGAAGGACGCCACCACGACCTATTGTAGTCTCCACGAACTCGCCCAACACCGGCTACCCCAGCACGAAATTAAAGTTGTAAACGTGGAGAGAGAATCAAAAACCGA
This sequence comes from Conus betulinus, assembly GCA_016801955.1. Lineage (NCBI taxonomy): Eukaryota > Metazoa > Mollusca > Gastropoda > Neogastropoda > Conidae > Conus > Conus betulinus. Next base: position 54,552 of record JADBJO010006736.1, on the reverse strand, counting down.
GGTCACCGTGAGAGCCGGGCATGAAGGCACACGGAACTGGAGATTCTTTTATTTTTAGATGTTATCATCGATGAAAGTAGTCAAGATGATGCTGCTGCGGTTTCCCTTCTGATCCTTGGCCATATGCCATGGTTTGTATATGCGCTCTCTGTAATAATATCGCCCAGTGCCATGCAGGCCTGAGAAATACAGACACATGCAGTGTTGGTCATGAAACTTGAGCAACGCTCTCAGAGATGCAGCTATTGAGTGGATTGTCTTTCTTTCTTTCTGCGTACGCAGGCTGATACTCCTGCAGACACTGCCTGTATAGACAGGAGGTGGAGTTTTGTCTGTATGACCGTTTTTTTTATCCCGTCATTTAGGCAGCTATACTCCATCTTCGGGAAAAGTGCATGCTATGTGTAACGTGTCATCCATACCAACGGCCAAAGCGGCCTTCTCTTCCGAAAGTTGGTGATGGGATTTTACGTGTGTGCAAGATGTTGTGCGTACGTTAACACATGGAACCTCGGTTTATAGTCTCATTCAAAGGACTGTATGGAGAATGGAGTCAGAACCAATGTTAACTCCGAGGGAAATATCCCCCTGTACCGAAATTCGAAACCGCAACCCCAGGATCACGAGTCCGGCGCTTTACCAGCTGAGCTATTCTGGCCCCCTATTGAGTGGATAAAAACTCGACTGTGTGGTTCCAGTCTTCCCAACTGAGCTCACGGCAACTCAGCTTTGGGTAGGAGCAGGTCATGGGTTAACAAATCCCACATGTACAGATAAATCTGATGGGAATTGAACTCACGACCCGCCAAACCGAAATTCGCGACACTGACCTTTGTGTCGCAGTGTCTGGTAGGAACAAAACAGTTGAATGTAAAGGGGAAAAGGTCTAAAGAATAGTTTCTCTTTCATCAGGAGGTGTCACTGCGTACGGACTAGTCCATGTACGCCACACCACATCCGCTACATTCCGAGACCACTCTTGCTCTTGCTCTTGATTCAAAGCGACAGATAAATGAATTACTCTCTCTGTGTGTGTGTGTGTGTGTGTGTGTGTGTGTGTGTGTGTGTGTGTGTGTGTTTTTGCTTATGCGTGGGCACGTGCGTACACACGCGTGCGCGCACGTATGTGTGTGTGTGTGTGTGTGTGTGTGTGTGTGTGTGTGTGTGTGTGTGTGTGTGTGTGCATGCAATATACATGTGTACCTCTTTTTGGTGTTGATTGATTGATTGATTAAGTGATTAGTTTTTAACTATTGATTGATTAAGCGATTAGTTTTTAACTATCTAACTAATGATTAATAAATGTATGTATTATTGTTATCATGATGATGATGATGATGATGATCATGATCATCATGATAACATAATACATACATTTATCATCATCATCATCATCATCATCATTACAAGCATCATCATCATTATCATCATCATCATCATTATCATTACTACCATCATTATACTATTGCTGTTGATAGCCGTAGTAGTAGTAGTAGTAGTAGTAGTAGTAGTAGTAGTAGTAGTAGTAGTAGGTAGTAGTAGCAGCAGCAGCAGCAGCAGCAGCAGCATTATTATTATTATTATCATTCTTCTTATCATTGTTATTACAATTATCATCACTATCATTATTATTATTATAGGATACCTGACCGGTCAAAAAATGATTTGCTTTCCTTCTGCTGTTGATAGCACTCTAGATGGTTTTAGAGTGTGTGTGTGTGTGTGTGTGTGTGTGTGTGTGTGTGTGTGTGTGTGCGTGCGTGCGTGCGTGCGTGCGTGCGTGCGTGCGTGCGTGCGTGCGTGCGTGCGTGTGTGTGTGTGTGTGTGTGTGTGTGTGTGTGTGTGTGTGTGTGTGTGTGTGTGTGTCCACTTGGAGAAGCTGGGAAGCTACGGCATTAAGGCCCTCTCTATCTGTGGTTCCCAGTTTTCTCACCCAGCAGACTATAAAAGTGGCGGTAGATGGAAAGTCCTCCGAGCAAGTGACAGTAGACTCTGGCGTTACCCAAGGTACAGCACTTGGCCCCCCTACTATTCTTATGCCCATCAACGACCTCTCTGCCTCCCTTGCATCTCAAGTCAGGCTCTTAGCAGATGAATACCTTCTGTATCAAGAAATTAAGACTCAGGCAGACCACATCGCCTTGCAAGATGACTTGAAAAACCTAGAAACGTGGGCTAAAGAATGGGGCATGAGATTCAATGCCAAAAAATGTCACATCATGAGTGTACGACACAGATCACCATTCTTCTACCAGCTGGACAACCACATCCTACAGCAAGTGGACTCTTACCCCTATCTTGGAGTTGAAATAAGCGAAAACCTGTCTTGGGTCTGCTCACATAGACAAGATCGCCATTAAAGCAAACGCCAATCTGGGTATGCTTTGTAGGAACCTACGCTTTTGTTTTGAAGCCTGCCGCAAAACAGCACTTGTCTCTTTTGTCAGGTCCCTTCTAGAGTACAGTTCCACTGTCTGGGATCCATATACGCAAAGCGAAATTGATAGGATAGAAGGCATCCAAACGCAGAGCAGCCAGATGCATAAAGCGAGATTACCGGTCCCGAAACCCAGGCTGTGTCACAGCTATGCTGCAGGACATTGGCTTCCCTTCGCTGCAGGAAAGAAGACGACAACACAGACTCACCTTCTTATTTAAGATCATCGAAGGACATATTCCTGGCATAGAGGCGGATAAATACCTGACGCCTGTCTGAAACAAAAGACTTATAAGACCTACAAGAGCGGAAAATTGAGAAAGGAAAAACATAGTGGAGAAAAATACGCAAGGAGCCACCAGCGCTGCTTTAACATCCCGCATACTGCAACACTAGTCTTCAAAACCAGCTTCTCCCACGAACCATCAAGGAATGGGACAACCTAGACAACAGTGTTGCTTCCGCAGGGACTGTGGAGGAATTCAAGAACCTCATCCAACAGCCCCCTGAAGAGAAGTAACCAACCCCCCACCTCCACTTCCTCACCTCCCCCCTCCCTCTTCCTCCCCCCCCCCCCCCTCTCCTTCCCTTTTTCCCTCTTCCACGACTGTTGCAGAGGCTTGGCATCATGTCAGTACACGCTGAACGGGCGCTGACTGGGCAGACCATCAAACATGCGTTTTTGTTTTCTCTCCCCCAAGTTCTTCCGTCGATGTTGTGTCACAGTGTGGTCCTGTCGACTATGCATCAAGATCACACAAATCCATTATGCATTGTTCTATAATCGTAATACTATTAGATAAATCCGAGTGGCGGTCATAGTCAGAAGAGCTAGGAGGTACACACGTGCCGACTAGCATGACTGGTGTGTCAGTGCCGAAAATATCTTTGGACAGTTTTAACACAATCATATTATCATATTCAGTCTTCATTTGTTCAACATACTGTGCAATCGTTTGTTGACAAGGGGCGCTAACACCCCCCCCCCCCCCCCAACACCCCCACCCCCCCCCACCCCCCCCCCCCCACCCACCCCCCCCCCCCCCCCCCCCCCCCCCCCCCCCCCCCCCCCACCCCCCCCCCACACCCCCCTCCACCCCCCACCCACCCCCCCCCCCCCCCCCCCCTATAACCCCCCCACCCCCCCCCCCCCCCCCCCCCCCCCCCACCCCCCCCGATTTTATTGTACACACCCCCCCCCCCCCCCCCCCCCCATCCCCCCCCCCACCCCGTCCCTCCCCCCACACCCCCCCCCCCCCCCCCCCCTCCCCACCCCCCCCCATCCCCCCCACCCCCCCCCCCCACCCCCCAAATCCCCCACGTTGCCCCCCCCCCCCCCCCCCCCCCCCCCCCCCCCCCCCCCCCACTGACACCCTTGACAACCTTGCACTGTGATGCCACCGGACAGTTTGATACCTGGCACAATGAAAGTGTCACAGCTCGGAAATAAGTGATCAGCAAAATGGGGGGGAAAAGGTCAACAAGTAAATAAAAAAACAAAGTCATTTATATAAGAGCGTATTTCATGATCGAAACACACTGGAGAGACCTTCAATATTATTAGCTATGAACTTTGTGTTTTTCGTGCCATGGGGTCCGGCGGTAGTGTCCCTATAAGCTGGCCTGCTTGGCATTTCCACCTGCCACTTCATCAATGGTGGTTTGCCGTTTGGAGGCAGAGCTGGTGCAGGAGGCGCTTCTTGACTTGGGTTCCCCTCTGTTTACTTTGTTTGTCTGTGCAAGTATCACCGTTTGTATTGTACACACCGTGGTCTGTGTCTTCACATCGATCTGTCATGTCATTCTCGGTCGTATCTTGAGTTTAATAGTGTAACAGGTGTTGTTAATGTTCTGCTGAACATTACTATTAAACGCCCGTGTTGTTGTCGTCAAAGGCGGAAAATGATACATCAAACTTGGGTAGGGGTACGATTGGAAGTTGTATTGCCAGTTTTTGAAAACCACTGACCTCATCACACTGTCTCTCATATCCGTGTATTCGCTGTCTGTCGACATTGGAGGCGTGGTTTTCAATGCGGTTGTCATCACAGTGTAAACGTCTGTCCCTCCTCCAGAAGTAGCGGGACTCGTTGCTGCTGCTGTCGCCAACGTAATTGCTGCTTCTATAGTCGCTGTAGTTGTTGCCAGTGTAGCTGCTGTTCCTGTAGCAGGTGTCGTAGCTCACTGGGCCTCGTTTCCATGGCGGGCGTGGGTAGCGCTATTGGTTTTGCTCCTCCACCACCAGTCTGTCACCAAGGTAGTAGCGCGTGGAAACCCTGGCACCAAAACTGCTGCACTGTACTGTCTGTCTTTGTCGGTCCGTGAGGTCTGCAGCTACTGTCACAGTTTTCTTCCTAAGTGCCACCCCTGCCCTCGCTCAGAACTGACATTCTGTCAGACCAGCGCGCAAATGTTACCATCATGGGCAGGGGGCGACCATCAGAATAATTGTAGCGTCCCAAGCGTTGCGCACGTATAATATCGTCTGGGGTCTCAGTTTTCCCAGTCACTGACCCCTCCAGCACACTTTAAACAGATTTGACACATTCTTCGTGTGTAATCCAGTGGAGAAGAGTCGGGGCACATAGAAAAATCGCAGGTTGTCACGTCTGATGAGCATTTCTAATTTTTCTGTTTTGTGATCCGGTGTCGCCATTGTCTGTTTCAATTTCACCTCCAGCTGAGTCACGTAGTGTTTCGTTTTGCTGATCTCATCCATTGATGCGGCAAACGGTTTGCTCTAGCCTATGCGCTTTGCTTTGAAGCTCGTGAACCTCGGTCTTGAGATCACGCTGACCCTGTCCAAATTGGATGAACTTGCTGAGTCACTGTACCAAATCGATTATCCAGAACCTTACCCAGAGATTTTTTTCGAATTCTATTCTTTGATTTTCCAAAATTCTTTGTAGATTCCGTTCCTCATGTTCAGTTTTCATGCTTCAAATCCATATTC
>JADBJO010006736.1:31662-39162 GCA_016801955.1 Conus betulinus | reverse complement strand
CTTACACAAATGCGAGAGTTGTTTCAGTTCTATGATTAGATGCATTCATCACAGGCTAAAACTTACACAAATGCGAGAGTCAAGGCTGCCTATAAAAAAAGCGTATAAAATGTTATATGATTTAGATGAAAGGGGTAGAGTAAACTGAGTAACAAAGGTAAAACATTAAACTCTATGAACTTGGATTTGCGTATGTGTGCTCAGTCAGGGTGTTGGGGGACTATTTTTTTACGTATGCTTCATACAAGATCGACTGACTGCAGGTGGCAACTGTGGACTGCACATATTCAGGATAGTACCAGATTTGATTTGTACAAGCAATTCAATTTGATTCACTCTGTTCCAACCTATATTTCAAAGAAAATGGACAGACATTTAAAGTATATCATGACCAGTTTTCGATTTGGGCTATCTGATTTATCTCTGCATCACTACCGTTACGAACAGCATAATGAACGAAATTTTATCTGTCCATAATGTAAAGATGCACGCGAAGATGATGTCCATTTTGTGTTTTGTTGTCTCGTGTCGAAAAATCATAGAGACCAGCTTATCCCTACTAAGTATCTAAACCCATCCCACATTATTTAGACTTGTATTGCTTATGTCATCCGAGCGTGAAGATATCGTCAAACATTTTGCAGTTTACTTATATAAAGCATTTAAAATTCGATCTGAATATTGTTCATAACTTTGTTATCAATCTTCCCATGTTTTTTCGGCCCATTTCCGTATGTCGATAGTGAACATTTCCTGTGCCTGTATTCTATGTTGTTTATGCACCCTCTTCAAAGCGGGGCTTTAGCTTTATTGAATACATTATCGGTATCCGTATCTGTCCTCTCTGAGCCTATGTATGCTAGTACGGCATAAACATCAATCCTACATCGCCTCATTTATGTGCAGTATACGCAAGAACAGTGGTCATTTGACTATTAAGCAGGCTGACTTATTGTTTTTGTAAGAATCAAACACCTTGAGGGTGTATGTGCTAGGGGGAGGGGAGAGGGAAGGGGGATGTAGTTGGTAGCATGAATGAGAAGAAACCTTGCTGTATGTGAAAAGTAGACGCCGAACCATTCTGATATAGTGTATTTAGAGTAAAATCTTAAACGCTCGAAAAATAAACTGTTGGGAGGGGATGAGTTGGGGAGGGGGGGGGGGGGGGGGGGGGGGGGGGGGGGGTTGAAAATATCAGATTTAGTGAGATAAACAGCCAACAGTGCCAGACTGCAGCCAGTCTATCTGTACGACTGCCTGTCTGTCTGTCTGTCTGCCTGTCTGTCTGTCTGTAAACCTGTCTACACACACACACACACACACACACACACACACACACACACACACACACACACACACACACACACACACACACACACACACACACACACACACACACACACACACACACACACACACACACACACACACACACACACACACACACACACACACACACACACACACACACACACACACAACACACACACACACACACACACACACACACACACACACACACACACACACACACACACACACACACACACACACACACACACACACACACACACACACACATGCACGAGGTCGTGCGTCCTGGACAGAAAAAAATATCACAGACAGCAGTGCTTACAAAATGAACTATGTGCATTGCAAGCAAATCTCTGTCATGCATTCATTGCTCATCTCCATACATCTGTACACAGGTGAAAACTTACACACACACTGCAGATCTATGAAGATGAATCCATTTTCTTGAGAAGACTCGTTAGCAGAAGAACATCTCAGAAAAGGTCTTCCAGACTTTTGTTAAATGCTTTAACGACAAAGTACTGTAAAGACATCAAGTGTGTCTGCTCTGCAGGATTAACAATTGAGCACATACTGGTACAATGTACGTCAATGAAAAAACGTTCCTAGCTCCGGATGTCGTAAAATGTATTTTGCCTGTGTCTAATGTTAAATTACTTTGGGATCAGTTTAATCTTTTCAACCTTTCAAGCTATTTGTTATGTAGTCCTATTGCACGTTTCTTGTAACTCTCTCTCTCTCTCTCTCTCTCTCTCTCTCTCTCTCTCTCTCTCTCTCTCTCTCTCTCTTTTTACTTTATTTTTTCATAATGCTATATATTAACAAAGTTTTGCTTTTCATGCAAGAATCTAAAATCATTGACACGATGAAAAGACTTTAAATAAAACAACCAACCAACCATAGGTTGAATCATTGAACTGGAGAATGAACAGCGCACCATTTTCATGAAAGAAAATGGTACTGACTGGTTTCAAGATTAGCCAGAATGGAGATAAATGAGCCCACAGGGCACATTGACAGTCAGACATAGAAAAGGCAGACAGCAGAAGAAATGTTAAAACAGAAGAAGGGAGTGGACAAAAGAAGGCAGTGGACAGTCCTGATATTTCCGACAGATAAAAGGTTATGGCCAGAGAGTCATCACTGATGTCTCCAAAACACTTATGCGGAGCTCGTAGATAGGCAAAGTAAATCAAGTGATATAGAACACAAGAAAATAGGTGCTCATACACGACTTTCAACTGGGTGGTATCTGATGGTCACTTGTTTACTATTTATGATTTATGAAGCATGTATTTTTTTAAATTTCATTTTATTTTCTGTCTGGTAGCCTGTTTCCCTGATGCAACCAGTCGTGACTTTAACATTTTCAACACCTTTCGTTCTTGTACTTTCCGCTGTTCCTGCATGACCACTGTCCAAAGATAGAAAAATGGGCAGAGAGCAGAGCTGAGTGGTAAGACAAATACAACCATGGCGTCATGGGCGTTGTACAATGATGGTATACCATGTGTAGCCAAGACTGTCACTGAGCCATAGATAACCCAGCTTGCGCTGTTTGAAGTCGCCACTTTCCTCACCAGGTGCGCTTGCAGAATACACAGACCTTGATGAGGAATCAAGCATAATTCTGAATTTGGGTGTTTCGCCTAGAAATCGCAAATTGGCAAAACATTATTGTGAGGGAAATCACGAAGTTAATGGCAGCAATGAAATGTGAACATTGAAATCCATTCCTAGACTGGAATCCATGAAATAATGCCATGCGGCAAAGACCTGATTGACTTCGAGGTTCCCACTGTGACAAGACAGGAAGAGAGGGTGTTAAGGATATCAGGGTTCCAGTGCACCATAGTATCATACAAGATGATATCAGCAAAAATGACTTCAATGTACGTAAATCTTTACCAGCGCAAATAACAATGACGTGAACAAAGGTGATGTGCCCATGATCAAAACAGATACTTCACTAGCTAGATGGAAAAGAAACTTTGCCACCTTACACGGCAGGCTGTTGATCCATATCTTTTCCGAGTGGGATGTAACGATCATTGAATATCTCATTAGCCCCTACAATGATACTGACATGATCCTATACAAAATTGAGCAAACAGCAAATTGGCAATCATCGACAAATTGCTTTCAAAATCTAATTTGACAGTAAGCAAACTGATAAAAAACTAATCACGTTTCCTAAAGTGGCGCATACACTGACCACCCAGAAGAATATTCTGTACATTTCAGTCGGCATCAGTTTTGTACATGAAGGAAGGAGTACTGTGTGGGGAGCTGAGCATTTTATTGAAGCCGACTGTTTAGGAAGTAAGTTTTGACAGCAGAAGTGGTAACTGGAAGCAAATATATTCTGCAAATGATTCAACCCTGAGAACAAATCCAAAGGGAAATCTTCGACTGGGTTAAATCTAATGTCCACATCACGCAGATATGGCGTATTTTTAAAACCTAAGGATCTTATAGATTTAATGGCGGAAAAGGAGAGATTTAAGTAATTGACCAGAGGCAAAAAGATCGATAATTCACCATTCAGCACATGAAGATTTTGTTCCTGATAAATCAATTCGCATTAATGAGTAGTGAATACGTTTTGTCAGTGTGTACATGGAGTTCCACCTGATGGGGTTTCTTGCTAATCCTAGGGTTTTTCAAATTCTGTAGTTCCAGAAAATGAGACATATCAAGATATCTTAAATTGTTGCTTGCAAGATCAATGTAATGTATGTTGGGAAGCTGTATCTCTGATATATTAGAAATCTGGCAACCAGACACAAAATAAGAAGAATCAAGTAGATATTGGTGTTGAAATCACCCAATGACATCTCCGATCCTGTGGCGTCCACATATCGTAGTTGTGAGAAGAGATGAACAGGAAAGGTTTTCTGCACAGGAAAGTGTGACCTTGACAGGCACAACCTTCAGGACAAGTCACGTCGCATAGTAATTCATCATCTCGTTGTGGACACTGGCCCCAGCCGTCACACAGATGATCTCCATGGAGACAAATGGAAGCCGTGGGACACTGAAACAATCCAGGACATTGGACTTTATCACAGTCCTGTTCATCCTCTCCATGAACACAATCAGAGAATCCATTGCAGCGAGTGTAGACAGGAAGACAATACAGCCACTCAGATGTACAACGATAATGAGAGTCAGGACAAGGTTCTTCAGTGTCCATCACCTGTTGTGTAAAGTAGCCAGTACCGTCCAAGTTAATGTGAAATCGCTGTGTCATCTTCACTTCTCTGAACTGAAAGCAGTATGAACAAGACATCCGATCATGTTGCTGCAGCATACCTCATCAGAATCATCCACACAATCAGAATGTTCATTGCAACGTTGACTGTGTGAAACACACTGACCATTAGAACATCCGAAGCCTTGACAGGAAGGGTGCTGACAAAATGACTCATCACTATCGTCTGGACAGTCCTGCCTGAAGTCACACACTGAAGTGTAACGAACTGATGTGACTTCATCATTACAACTGAACATGTTATGTGCACGTTGAGCATGTCTCTCAGCAGATGACAACATGTCCTGCTCAGCGCTTGCATTTAGGAATACAGGACCTTCAGAACGATCGGGGTTTCCACAGCAACTGTTGAGGTCACAATACATGAATGTGTGGATGATATGACCACGTGAACAAACCTTTAGCCTCTGGCCACTCTGTGTGAGAATAGACTGGATGGACTGTGGTTCAGTTTGGACTGTTTTAGAAGCAAACATGGTAAATGCTTGTACTTTCACCTCACATAGTACTGAATGTGTTTCCAGTGACTTGCTTAGTATTAGGCCTCCTGATGACCACCTCCCTTCTTTACTGGTCCTTGAAAAATGCTGCGGTGTATATTCAGCATATCTGAAGTGATTCATATTGTAGATCAGAGTTCTGTCAGACCACATAGGGAACTTACTGTACATAAAAGGAGTCAAATTCCAGCCTGAAGTATACCCCCAAAATACGCGGAAAATAAAATAGTGTATGAAATATAGCATGGAGTCATCCAGTTCTTTTCCAGTTTTTATGGAAGCTATTTGCTGGCCATATTTCTGACATTCATACGACAAATGAAGACTACGTAATCTGAAGTCCAACACAATCAGTTTGAAGCATTTGGCCATTGAAGCCACCATCCCCTGACATTCAGCACTGCTAAATGAACAATGTTCTGTTTCATCCCGTCCATCTTCACACTCTGTCTTCAGATTACACTTCAGAAAGTTATGAAACTTGGAGTAATTGATAACAGAGCAGTTGAACAACCCACTGGGCAGTTTATAAGGGTATCTAGAGACATAAAATACAGAATAGATCATTTTGAGAAAGTGAAGGTACTCATACAGGCGAACGAATTGAATTCTGATATGTGAGGCAAGAAGTAATGACGCTGGTGTGGAGCGCTCAGTACATACTAGAGCACTGTATTCCTGAGATGAATTAATGTTACTGTACATCACTTGAATCTGATTTCTCTGAGAGCAAGTCTGAAAACGGTATGACTGCTGAATACTGATCATGATGAGACAATTTGAATGCAATGTCAGTTGTGTTCTGAAGAGTATATGGTCTACTACATATGGTAGGGTTACATATCCATAATGTGGCGTCCTACATTGTATGAACACATTATTAGACTTTATGGCTTGAAATATTGATTGTAACAACTGGCTTTTTCTTGATCATTATCCACATTGAATTTGCTTTGGACTCAAAAAACATGGCTTGAAGACCGTAACGATGATGTACCAGTCGTGTGTCGCTTTTACCTAGCCGCGTTAAACAGCAAGTCAATGCTCCATACTTTCCAGTCACTGGAATGCCCGAATGCCAGCTGTTGAACATGAGCACGCACATACATACCATGTGTCACTTTCACATGCAGGTTACAGAACTCAGTGGAACCCCCACACAGCCCATGTATGACTCCCTGGTTTGCTGGAAACTGCTGTAGTGATTTAAAGTCACAGTCTGACACATTTCTCTGTAGAAATACTGTTCCTGTGCTGTTTTGATTCATGAAAAAATCTACACCAGGACAGCAGTCATGAATGTCAGTTGATACAGTGCCCACGTTGTTATTGTGACTTGTGATAGAATCTGCTGAGGAAACAAGCCCAGCAATACATTAGAAATCAGCCAAACCACAGGCTACCATAAACGTTTCATTACAAAGAGATTTTTGTTCCTGTCCCATCTTCTGTGCGCCACAGTGGCATAGCACCAATGCCGCTCAATACCAAAGCCCCGTCCTCAGCAGAGCCCAGCCTGGCCTGCCACAGTCCCGGCACCAGCAATCCACAAGGGGACAGTCAATGTCAAGTCATCAAGAGGCAACCCACCGGAGGAGACACTGCACTGCTGCCAAATCACTTCGGTGGTGTTCAGTGGTGCCTGTTCTGATCCAACTTACGCAGGACACCGCCTATTTTTTTTTTTACTTAAGCCCCCTATTGACGACAATAATTGATAAGTCGCGGAGCTGGCGTGAGTGAGCTCCGGATGGCGCCACCACGTCCCACCGACGACTGTCCCCATAATGTTTCCCATACCGGTGACACCGACCGAATCAAACCAAGACCACAGACGTGAGAGAGAACATCGAAACTGAGGTCACCATGAAAGCAGGGCATGAAGGGACACATGATTTGAGACCTTTTTATGCTGATCGATGAGTATGAGAATCATGAAGATGATGCCACAAATTTCCATTCCGGTCTGAGACAGCACGGCAAGGCTGTACTCTACGGTTCCTTTCATAATATATCCCAGCGTCAACCGGGCCTGACAGATACAAACAGCTGCAGTGTTGGTCAAGAAATTTGAAGGAAACTCCCAGAGACACATCCATTAAGTGGACGAAACTCGACTGTGAGGTCCCAGTCTTCCCAACTGAGCCCGTAGGAAACTCAACTCTGGGTAGGAGCCGGTAGGGGCAGAAGAATCCCGCAAGGTTTTGATGCAAATCGAACCAACGAACTCGCAGCCGGGAGTCTGCGACGATAACCACTTAGCCACCATCTACATTTGTCTGTGCGTTGCGTGCATTGTGCGTCCCATTACGTGCTCTCTCTCTCTCTCTCTGCACACCAACACACACACACACCACAGCACGCATGCACGCACGCACGCACGCCGCAACACACACACAAGCACGCACGCCG
>JADBJO010006736.1:30000-31391 GCA_016801955.1 Conus betulinus | reverse complement strand
TGTAATGCGCTGTAGTATGATCTGTGTGTGTATGGAATAGTAAAGCGTGATATTGTGCAGTGCAGTGTAACAAAGTGCAATGTAATGTAGTTTATTGTTGTGCAGTATAGTGTAGTGTGCTAGGGTATCTGTGTGTGTGTGTGTGTGTGTGTGTGTGTGTGTGTGTGTGTGTGTGTGTGTGTGTGTGTGGTTTAGTAGTGTTATGTCGTGGAGTGCAGTGCAGTGAAGTGTAATGTAGTTTAGATTAGCCTTATGTACTTTTGGGTAGTGTTATGTTGTGTGGTGTGTATGTGTGTGCGTGTGTGTGCCTGCGTACACACACACACACACACACACACATGCACACACACACGCACGCCGCCCCCCCCCTCTTACACACACACACACACACACACGCACACGCACACACACACGCGCGCGCGCGCGCACGCACGCACACACACACACACACACACACACACACACACACACACACACACACACACACTGACTGACTGACTGACTGAAACATTTAACTGTCAGATTAACATAGTGTTGTACTGACAACACACACACACACACACACACACACACACACACACACACACACACACACACACACACACACACACACACACACACACACACACACACACACACGGACAGACTCACGGAGAGACAGACAGACAGACAGACAGACAGACAGGCAGGCAGACAGGCAGGCAGGCAGACACAGACACAGACACAGAGAGAGAACTAAAGTTTCCTTCTATTTTTCCCCCTCCAGATGAAATCTATGCCAGCTAACGTGTCCTCTCGCCATCTCTTCTTCGTCGTGGTGTAAGTAGTTATACAACCCCCTCTGCATCATTTCATTGTCATTGATGCTCCAGCACAGGCACACGAAGAGAAACGGGAAGCCAGTGTCAGAATCAAGAGTCGACATACACAGCCCGGTGGTAGTATTAGTCAAGAATGAAGACGCGCACAGTTCCTGTGGCCTGAGTCACGTGACTCTTCGAGCGCTCAGGCTCGCAGACAAGACAGGCTATAGTTTTACTGAGTGTACCTTGTTGGTCAGGGGTAGCCACCTCGCCAAGAACTATCGTTGTCGTCGTCATTAATTTCTTCTTCTTCTTCTTCTTCTTCTTCTTCATCGTAGTCATCATCATCGTCATCATCGTCAACATCATCATAATCATCATCTCATCATCATCATCATCATCATCATCATTCTTATTCTTCTTCTTCCTCCTCCCTCCTCCTTCTCCTTCTCCCCCCTCCTCCTCCTCTTCCTCTTCCTCTTCCTCTACTTCTTCTTCTTCTTCATTCATCATCATCAGCATCTTCATCATCCTCATCCTCACCCTTATCCTTTTTAAATATTATCATCAATATTGTTCTTGTTGTTT
>JADBJO010006736.1:12500-22500 GCA_016801955.1 Conus betulinus | reverse complement strand
GACCGTCCACAAAACAGGAATTCCCCAAGTACCACCCGTCCCTGGACCGGGTGGACCTGAAGCAGCTGCTTGTAGACCCGGAACGGACGTTGGTGGAGCGGCGCTGCGAGGTCTTCAACTCCCTGGCCTGGGACACGGGGCTGCTGCAGGGCAGGCTGCAGAGCCAGCACTCGGCGGTCGTGGAGCACGTGCTGAAGCTGAACCGCGAGTTGGACCTCATGATGGTGATGGAAACACTTCCACGAGTCGCTCGTCCTCCTCAAGCGCCGGGCGTGTCTGAGCATGAAGGACATCGTGTACTCCCAAGCTCAACTCGGCCAGGACGAACAGTGCTCGGAAGCTGACCGACGAGGACGCCCAGACCGTGAGAGCGTGGCAGGCGGCCGACCACTACCTCTACGATTTCTTCTACAAGAAGTTTCAGAACGAGGTGAGGAAGGAAGGCGAGACCTTCTGGCAGGAGACTGACGCTTTCAAGAAGATCCTGAGCAACGTCCAGACCTTCTGTGACCAGACTCCTTCTAGTCAGGGGCGTGTTTTGAGAGTAGCGGCCGGTCCGTGGAACGAGCAGTTCACTTTGAACGCGAAGGACTGTGAGCTGATGAAGATGAAGGAGGTGGCGATGCAGCGACGTTTGATCGACAGGGCCTGGAGCAGGATAGCAGAATCTACAGCACCTGCCAAACCTGGCCGGTCTTCGAGCCATAAAGGAACGAGTAACCATTGAGCTGCGGTTGAAGACTGTAGACTGTAATTAAGAACAATTTCGCTGTTTGGTTTTACAAACAGTTTACAAGTAACCACAAGAATGATAGTGTATTGAATCCCGAATCGTTCCTAATCCCTGAAGAAGAAAGAGAAGATTGAAAACGATTGGAGGTTAAGGAAAAATGGATTCACTTCTGGGGTTTTCAAGAGATTAACAACTAGTAGTGGCAGGGATGTTTCTCTTGTGGACGCAGAACATGAATCGCCCACGGAGGAAAGGGAACAGTTGGACTGTGAACTGTAAATAAGAACAGTGTCATTGTTTGGTTTTACAAATGGTGACAATAAGTAGCTATAAAAAGATGTTTATCTTGTATATCCTGATTTGTCAATAGCCCAAAAAGTACAGGGATTATTGAAAATTTCCTTTGCTTTCTTTTTTTTTTCTAAATGATGACTGCCAGTATACTAACAAGAATACCGATCTTCTGATTCTTGAATGTTTAATAATCTGCAGTGAAAAGAATTCAAAATTTTGTGGACAGGAAGGGATGGTTATGCATACAAGAGAACACATTCAAAATCTGTTTATACGATTGAATGGTGTCCAAAAATGTCCTTGTTGTGAACTGCGAATTGTAAATAGCCTCTAAAGGCAAGAGAACATTTGGAAAAGTTGATGCATGTAAGCTGACATGCGGGAAACTCAACTGTTTGGTTGTACAAATGGTTGACCATAGGTCATGACAGGAATGTCAGTTTTGTGACTCTTGCCTTCTCAGTCGGCCCCTGAAAGAAGAAAGAAACCTCGACTGTCAGTTTGTATTTGTTGGCTGCCATAAAGACTTTGCTTCATTCTTACAGAAGCTGCGTTACTAAGTGTTTGCACGAATGGTCTCGTTATTTGGATAATTGGTAGTCTTTCAGTCTTTTATGTTCTGAGGCTGATGTAATAAATGGTTGATCGGACACAACATGAACGCAACAGCCTGGCGTCACTTACTTAGGTTGGACGATGGTCCAGAAGACAACGCGTTGGCCCACGAAGCAAGAGAATCCCGAGTCTGTCCTCTGAGCATCACCATTGTTCCGAGTCTCACCATTTTCCCTTTTCCTTCCCAGTCAATGTCAGGTGGTGGGTTTGCGTGCTAGTCTTTCGAACTAAAGGACAACCGAAGGTCCCATGCACCGTATGAACTCTGCGCGTGCAAAAAGAACTCCCACAGCAACGCTTGCGTTCTTCCAGGCAAAATTCTGTTAAAAGCATCCACTTTCATTGATTTATGGAAACACATGCGGACAAGACAAAACAATGGATAATAGGAGGGTGCTTGCTATAGCTTACTATGGCCAGTTTGTTCGGCAGTTGAGGACAGTACTTCTCTCTGGGTCCTACCCACATCATCGAGTGTTTCGTTTTCCTTTTTCCTTTCTTATGCTTCACGCAGTCCCGAGACAAAGCAGCCTGATGTTCACACCGAGACAACAGGTGCAAGAGGCAGACCCTGTGGCCCAATCACAAAGCAGTTTACAAAACTGGACGAATCACGGACGGAATAATATCTATGAATGAAAGAGACAGGGACAAGGACGTACTTTCTAATTCAGCTTCTTTCCGTTGAAAATCCACGTCATCTTCCATACACTCATGAGTAGATTAGGGCTGGCTTGGGCTGGAAAGAATGAAAGTTAAAAAAGGGAAATCTTTTCGAATGATTTTCAACCAGTACTATTTCCCATGCAACAAAAAATAGAAGCTTCATCTGATTGGTTTTACACACACACACACACACACACACACACACACGCACACACACACACACACACACACATGTATGTGTGTGTGTGTGTGTGTGTGTGTGTGTGTGTGTGTGTGTGTGTGTGTGTGTGTGTGTCCGTGTGTGTATGTGTGTGTGTGTGTACATTCTCACTGTGAGAAGTCCGTTGTGAATGGTTACAGAAAAAAATGCCACATTTTCACTCTAAGAAACCTGTTGTTAAAATGAAGTTATTCAATACAAGAAGAAACATTAAGGTTAGCTTAACAGCAGAAGGTCTTCAGAGAAGAATCCCCCTTCAGGCAAGTGTTTCGGCTCTGAAATTCCGTACACTTTAAGGGAACCGGGCCGCATCCAGGTCATGACTCAGGTGACCTTCTGATGCCTGAATGTCGCTGCCAGGATTCGAACCAGCAACTTCTGCATAGCTTTGCTCTCAATACTTTACTTTTACAGACGGATGCTTTTTTTTTCCACAGTACTATTGGACACCTGCTCCAAATTAGAAAATCAAGCCTTATAAGATCTATTTGAGTTCCTTCTCGACCAGATCCAGCTGGAACTCCTTCCAGCTGTCTGTCATGTTCTTCAAGAAGTTGGTCATCTTCTCACCAGAACTCCCTGGCTGTTTGACGAATTCAAGGTGCCGAGCCTACATCTCCCCTTGCTACGACCTCAATGGCGAGGACTTTGATTTGGAAGTCCTTTTCCTTCGTGTTATTGGCTGTGCTGACTTACTTCTTCGTCTTGAAGAAATGAGCTTGATCCAGTCGGTTTTCATATGACACATTGAGTTCAATCAGAATCAGTTGTTTTGATGACCCTGAGTGGAATATAATATCCGGACTCATGCCAGTCTCCCTGATGATTCATGGATGGTTATTCATTCAGGGTGGTCTGCTGTGTGCTCCCAGTTATCCATTCCATCCGTTTGATGCTATTACCTGCTCTTGATGTCACAGTTATTCCGGACCATGATTTGTGGCCTTCCACGTGTAGAACGTTGTTGCTGGAATTTCTGGTAGCATGTGTAATCTCTCCTAAAGCACTTGGTTGTGTCTCCACGTGTATCTTACCTGGGTTAGCACTGCTTCGCATGAACTCAGAGCATGTTTCATTTAAAAAAAGTTTGTATTTAAGGGCAGGACATAAAGATCCGAGGATGAAGCTGACCGTAAGAGGTGCCGCATGTCATATTTCATTTCATCTGAGACGTCGTTGATGACCCCACGTAATCCATTGCCCTCGTTGACCTTGCTGGACTCCCTTCTGGATTTTCGTGGCATCCTCTTCTTTCTTTCAACTCCTGCATCACCATATCTCACACTGCTTTCCTTTGCCTTTGGCCGCCCCTTCATTTCTCTGGACCCCAGCCCCTGTCTGTTGGTTTGTGTACGTTCTGTCTTTGCCTCGATGTTGAGGTTGTCCTTTACCTCGCCCAGTGCCTCCTGAACGTTCAATTTTTTTGTGAGTCTTTAGCTCAGACTGGGTTGATCTCACACCCTTGCCTCCCGAGTCCTCCAGCACGGCTAGTCACCTTGCTTCACCCACTGTGTCCTCCTCGAGGTTGCATTTCAAGACTAGCTTCAGCTGTGCTCGGCGACATTAGATTTCAACATGAGTGAGACCAGGTGGGATACCGCGCTATTTCCTTGTGGGTTTGTTGGTTTGGGCCTCCATTGACCCCACTGTACTGGTGCTTACATCGTATATCAGTTAGGCCAGAGGAGCTTCAGGTCCAGTAGGAACTCCAGGTCTTGTCTTTGCCTGTGAAGCCACCCTGGTTTATCATCTGCAGGCTTTCTTCTGCCATTCGCTTGGATTTCTTTCCCCTGTTTGTCTTTCAACGAGTCGTTATACCACCATGCAAGGCTCTTGACCTTTACCTCTATCAGTGAAGGAAAGGCTTGGCTAGCTGCATTGAACGTAATTGTTTCAGCTACTTTTCCTGTCAGCAGGGAGGTGCTTCGTGATTTCTTCGGTCTGAAAACTCAGCCTAGATGAAGCACCGAACATGTTCAACTGCTTCACCATTTTGTGTGTTTCATCTTCTTTGGTGGAAAGGACTGTTGTGTCATCTATAAAGACTTTTAGAGCCCCCTATCCGTTTCTGATGCCGTCTGAACCTGTCCCACTCATGGCTGCTTTCAAGATGATCTTTTCTGCGGACATGAACAGCACTGGAGAAACTGCACGGCGCATCGCTATGCCAACATCCAGACTGATCCAATCTGTTGTGTATTCCTTTGTGGAGAACCTCATGGAGAAGCCATGGAAGTACTTCTTCAGCATTTCTCAGATGTTCTTTGAGACATGGTACTTCTGGACGGCCAGCTGAATCATCTAGTGCGGAACTGGTCCATGTGCGTCCGTCAGATCCGGCCTCACCATATCGACGTCCCTTTTTCACTTCGTTTCTTGGACTGCTTTGGACTCGTCTAAAAGCAACATGACAGTGTTCATATACAGTAATCTTTGAATTACTTCGGAACTAGTTCATATTTTTCACACACACCCCCAAAAAAAATCAAACTTTCTGGTGACTTCAACGTTGACATTTCCTATTCCTCGTGTCCTAATGAATAAAAAGGGGGTGGGAAGAAAAAAAAAAAAAACAGTGTACAGGAAGCAGTTCTTTCCATCTTTGCCAACTACTAACTCCCCTGGCGGGACAAAAATGCTGTTTTCAACCATTAGCTGACTCAAAATGTTGATCTAAAATTCCTTCGACCTCGCCAAAGGCATCGCTCTCTCGAGCGCTTTTCTAACATTCACTGTGATTTTCGCGTTCTCCTGTTCTTATGCGCCCCCAGGTTTGAAACTTAGCTGACAAGTATGAGAAACACCGCTCAATTAAGTTCTTGAATTAATAAAAGCTGTATTAGACTCCATCTCTGCGCATCTGCGGAGAGCTAACCCTATAACTCTACACCTAACCTGACCTTAATTCTGCCCTAACCGAGCGTAACCCTAACCCTAAACCGTTAAGAAAAGCTTGAAAGAAAGAAGAGACAGAGAGAGAGAAAAAAAAGTTTTCCTGCAGTGTCTGAATCCGTAAGAGTGACCTCACCTGATCAGGACATTTGCGCTGAGCTGAAGTTGTGGGTTTTTCCAGTCGAACATTCCGGAACACGTTTCTTCCGGTTCCCCGCGTTCGGTCATGTGATAGTGGAATGAATCACGTGGTCTAGGCTTGCTTCTGTGCCTCTCACGCCGTTGAGATCGGAACAAACCATTGTTTCCTGTCCTGTCAGTTAGTCTGTCTGTCTGTCTGTCTGTCCCCGTGATTATTCATAAACCGTTGCCTATGAACGTGTTTGATTAATTTCTCAAGCGGAACAGCTTGCACCCCTGGGCACAGTCTACTTTTATCTCTCTAAAGGATGTCAACAGATTGATTATGTTACAAAGCATAGAACATACTTTGTTGATGATTCACTGTGTGTGTGTGTGTGTGTGTGTGTGTGTGTGTGTGTGTGTGTGTGTGTGTGTGTGTGTGTGTGTGTGTGTGTGTGTTGTTGTTGTTGTTGTTGTTGTTGTTGCTCTTGTTGTTTGTTTGTTTGTTTGTTTGTTTTTTTGCGTCCCATCTTCTGTGCCACCTCAGTGGCCTCACCCATTCACCCATGCGGCTCATTCCGTACTCTCCGTAAACAGCCACAGCCACAGCCCGGCCAGACCCGCCGCAGCCCCGGCACCGGCAATCCACATGGAGCAGTCAATGTCAAGTCGTGTGAAGAGGCAACCCTCCGGAGGAGACACTGCACTGCTGCCGAGTCACTTCGGTGGTATTCAGTAGTTCTATTGGATTTATTGATGTTGTTTATTTGAAGACCGGACGTTCTTTTCCGTCTGTGTGTTGACATCCCCGAAAGGGCGCTGTGTAGGCAGTCAGCTGGGCTATCGTTATTTATTATTATTCTATTGGGTATTTATATAGCGCCTATCCTCGGTCACAGACCAAGCTCTAAGCGCTTTACAATAAACACGCTACCTCACTCACTCATCGGGCTGCCTACCCAGGTAGAGCCGGCCGAAGAGCAGCCTACTGGCGCTCATTCAGTCGTTTCCCGTACCACTCAAATATCAGGCATTCATTTTCATGTATCTCATTCATTCCTCCAGTTTCTCACACAGGATGCATGCGATGTTTGTACGTGTCCTCCATTTCCACCGGTACACGATGGGACAGAATAACAGTAAGTGACAATTTTGTTGGCTTGGTAAGAAATACCTGGCAGATATCTTCAATTTACATCAATTTTGCCAGGGCAGCGGGGAACTCCCCTGCTCTTTTCCATTTTCAGCTGCCGTGGGTTCTTTAACGTGTGCATGGGGCCAGGAAGGCACACACGGGTCCGACTCGCTTATAGTCCCCATCCGAAGGACTTGACGTTCAGTTTCGATTTGTCATTCAACCTGGGAAAGAAAGGGTAAGAAAGGCAGGGCTCGAACCCACGCACTTCTCACATGTTGGATTGGCAGGCGAACGTCTTAACCACTCTGCCACCTTTCTTCCTAACTGTAACGGAAACCTCACGGTCGGTGTCCATAAGGAGACCTTTGTGAAAGTCCTCATCGTGCCCAACAAAGCAAAAAGTGGAGGCTGGAAGTCGGCCATCTTCATCTCTCTGGGCAGGAAGTCATAGCTTCAAGTGGTGCACGATGACCGTCTCGTGGCTTCGACCCGATTCCCATTTTAATGAAAGAATTCAAAGAGCATCTTCTCCCTTTAGGTCCCCCCCCCCCCCCCCCCCCCCCCCCCCCCCCCCCCCCCCCTACCTTCCACCCCCATCTCCTTCCGTAAATGAGGAAACAGATGGCTATGAAACACTGTAGGTATCTCTTACTACCGTCTCACAGCGGTGCTTCTGTGTGTGTGTGTGTGTGTGTGTGTGTGTGTGTGTGTGTGTGTGTGTGTGCGTGCGTGCGTGCGTGCATGCGTGCGAGCGTGCGTGCGTGCGTGTGGTTGTGTGTGTTTGTTGTTGTTGTTGTTGTTGTTGTCGCTGTTGTTGGTTTGTTTGCTTGCTTCTTTGCTGTTTTGTTGTTTGTTGTTGTTGTTTTTTTTTTTTTTTTTTTTTTTAGTTATGTTCTCTACACGAGGCCGTGTTCACGCTCACCTTCGTTCTGTGCTAAATCGAGAATTATATGTGTATGTTTGTGTGTTCGTTTGTATGTTTAATGTCGATGTTTGTGTGTTCGTTTGTAGGTTTAATGTCGATAGTATGAACTTTCAAAAGTTAAGATGTGAAGCACTACTTCAGAAGAAGGTACGTTAAGGGTCACACTTTGCCCATTTTGGTGGTAAAAAAAAATATATATATGAATACAAAACAAATAATCGTCATTTTCACGATGTAAGAGTTACAGCTGTCAACATTTTTTTTCAAAATGAAGCCTTGGATTATATATATATATATATATATATATATATATATATATATATATATATATATATATATATATATATATATATGTGTGTGTATGAAATAAACTAATAAATTCCTAGGATAAGTACCGAGCACCAATTGTCTAAGACATAAGAGCAAGCTTTGTTTATAATTATATATATATATATATATATATATATATATATATATATGTGTGTGTGTGTGTGTGTGTGTGTGTGTGTGTGTGTGTGTGTGTGTGTGTGTGTGTGTGTGTGTGTGTGTGAATCCAGTGTGCACAGAGATACAAACTTACTCTGTACAAAAAAATACATCTAATTAGAAATATTCACAGACAGAGAGAGAGAGAGAGAGAGAGAGAGAGAGAGAGAGAGAGACGGCTAACATATGAACAGACACGCAGACAAACAGATTTTTTTTTTATAACAGGTGATCAGACGGTTCTGGAAAAATCGGGCTTACAGATCATCTCGCTCTACTCTCCGACAGTTCTCATCAATGATAGAAAACCTTGTTATTTATACTTTCATCAATCAGTCATTTGACAAAGCAAAGTGGTTTGTTTTTTTCTTCAATATTGCTTTATTGGTTCTGTTTTATCTGTTCATTCCGCCTAAAGAAGTCCAGTAGGTCGAAGCGCGTTATGTCAGCATTGCCATGTGCTCGTTTCATTCATTCAGCCGTCTAGTGATAACCCAACAGTCAGCCTACCCTTAAAACTGCCGTGACGTACGTTTTCCCATGATGCTTCACGGGTGATTTCACTTCCCTTCCCTGCTTACAGTTACTTAAGCGTGACGGAGCTTTGAACTGAGTGTTTACCTCCCGAAAAGAGTTGCAAATTAAAATTTCACTTTTCTATCCTGTCGTTAGCTCTCTCTCTCTCTCTCTCTCCAGCTGCCTCCCCCCTCCCCCCCCCCCCCCCCCCCCCCCCCGTCCCCCTGCAACCCCATTCCATCCCCTCCTCGTCATCCACTCTCCAGCTTCCTCCCTGTCCCGTCTTTCCCCCACCTCCACACAAGAATACTTCCAAAATGGATGTCAACAATTGATTGGCAATGCTAAGAAAAAAAAAAGAGAGAGAAGCGGAGAAGAGCGGATCATTCAGGAACAGAGAGAGAGAGAGAGAGAGAGAGAGAGAGAGAGAGAGTTACAAGGATCAGCAATTTCGCCTTCTTTGTATGTGTGTATTTGGGGAGAGACAGACAGATAGACAGACAGACAGAGAAATGGGTGGGGGAACGAGAGGAGAGGGGAAGATTAAATGTAATTGAAGATATCCAGTCTGTAGTTTCTTTCAGCTGTGGAAAGAGTAATGGATGATATTGAGACAAGACTGTTATCGAGATCTGGTCGTCATCAACCGATTCTCTTGCTGTGCCTGTCTGTCTAGTTTCCTTTGAAGCGAGAGCCCTTGTAATGAGCCATCCACAGACAACTTGGCTGCTATTGTTTCAGCATCCCGGAAAACTGCTGGACATTCCCTGCTATCCATTGTGTTAGTCGTTTCCGGGGGTGCGGCCACCATTTTTCATAAACATTTCTTTCCGGCGGCCACATCATCCGGAGGTCTTTGGGTCGGCGGCACTCAATCGTTTCTTGGGAGCCGTGTACAATGGTAAAGTCTCCCGCAGGCGATTGTTCTGTTGCACCAATCACCAATCACCAGTCACCACAATGACAGAAAATGACTTTCATGATACTTCCTATGTCTAAGTAGGATACAGACACTTCTGCTCAACTAATTCATTTCTTCGTTCTCTCTGTCTCTGTCTCTGTCTCAGTCTCTCTCTCTGTCTCTCTGTCTCTCTGTCTCTCTCTCTCTCCCTCCCCCCCCCCCCCCCCCCTTTTATTGTCATTACCCTGGTTTAATAAAATATCATTTAGTTTCATTCTGTCTCGTATCCTCTCTCTGCCTCTGCCTCTGCCTCTGTCTCTGTCTCTGTCTCTCTCTCTTCTTCTTTCTCTCTCTCTCTCTCTCTCTCTCTCTCTTTTCGCGCGCGCGCGCGCGCGCGCGCGCTTTTTAGAAAAAGCAAGAGGCGAAACACGTTGCCTCGCTTTTAGAAAAAGCAAGAGGTCGAAACACGTTGTCTCGGTTTTGTCTCCTTC
>JADBJO010006735.1:120000-127492 GCA_016801955.1 Conus betulinus | reverse complement strand
GGGAGAGAGAGAGAGAGAAGAGAGCGAGAGGACGAGAGGAGAGAGAGAGAGCGAGGAGAAAGAAGAGATGAGAGAGAGAGAGAGACAGACAGACAGACAGACAGAAAAGACAGGACAGACAGAAAGACAGACTGACGAGACCAGAGACAGAGAGAGATAGGCAGGCAGGCCACTGCTAGCAACGCTGTTCTCCTTCCACCTTAATAGCCTGGCCTGAGGCGACGGATCCATTTCTGCCAAATGGACTGTAGTGTTGATCCCTAATTGATCAGCAAACATTTTCATCTGGAGAGAGAGAGAGAGAGAGAGAGAGAGAGAGAGAGAGAGAGAGAGAGAGAGAGAGAGGAGAGAGAGAGAGCTAAGGATATAACAGAGGAGATGCGATGCCTAGTAAACCTTTCTGAACTGTACCATGCGATGTGCGATACATCAGAACCGGTATGTCATTCTGACACAGAGTGCATCCCTCACTCCATCCGCTGTTTCTTTCCTCTATTGCATCGTCAATACTGGCGTGAGTCCCAGACAAAAGTGTCCTGTTTGCCGCGCCGATCTGATGCCAGATCAATCTGGGAAGACTCAGTATCAGATGCAAACAGGAAGAGACTCTCCATCAACAAGTGTACAGCCTTGATGTTAAAGTGTTTTTTAGGACTGCTGATCCGATGTACTGGAAAAAAGCAGCACAAAGCAGAATGCGTTTTTGGAATTCAATGTTTACGACTGAATTGAGTCTGGACAATGACCTTGCTTGAGCAACTTTCCCCCGTAAATTTTGAAGATTAAACATTTATGAGAAGGAAAAGAGAAGTTATACTATTTGGTGCTTAAAACGAATTCAATCGATGAACCAAGCGTAAGGAATTAAGCAAAGAAGACTAAAAGGAAGACCACAATGCAATGCGTTGTTATATATATATTCTATCTTATGATGTTAAACAAAAAAAATCATTAAGGAGAGGACGGAAAGGGGTAAAGCTGGAAAGGAAAGAGTAGAAAGAAAGTAAAAAGAAAATAATAAGAAACAGAAAATAAAGAGAGAGGAAAAGAAATAAAGAAAGACAAGACAAGAAAAGAAGAAAAAATAAAAGAAAGGATGGGAACAAGAAAAGTAGGAAAGAAAAAAGAAAATGAGATGGAAAAGGGGGAAAAAAATGAAGAAGCTAACTAATTGGAGAGTGGAGTCGGTCTCTTTTATTTCTAATATTTCTAATGGTAAAAATAAGTTTGTGATAGAATATGTTTGTTTCGCTTTTCAAAGTGAACTAGTCGTATTACCATAGACATTTGCTCCTATGCTCATCAGAATTCCCCAATGGCCAAACAAAACATACAAATGTATAGCACATGACAAACATGAGAAAATAAACCTAGGGTGACAAAGAAAGGAATGGTCACATAAAGTGATTTTAGACAGAGTTAGGGAAGTAGCGTGTGTATGCATGCGCGCGCGCTCACGCGCGCGCACGCGTGTATATGCATGTGTGTGTGTGTGTGTGTGTGTGTGTGTGTGTGTGTGTGTGTGTGTGTGTGTGTGTGTGTGTGTGTGTGTGTGTGGTGTGTGTGTTGATGGACCGATACCGATAAGAGATTTGTGACAACCAGTTAGCTATATATAGTGATTCATACAAAATTCTTTACAATTAACATTAGCCCAAAGCAAGTATTAAAACATTAAGGAGTACAGGATATCTGGTATAACCAAAATGTTAAGCGCTCATATCTGTCGGAACACTTGTTACAAAAAAAGAGCCCACTGGACTAATCATCAAGGACTTAACAAAAAAAAACAAGACCTGGTAAGTTCTGGAAAATACACGTGCCATCAAGTCGCAGGCAGTCAGGATTTTCTTTTTGAAATATGCGCAGTAGAAAAGAAGATGCTGGGTTGTGAAAACTTTCAACTGCTCCGCAGATGCAATTTAAATTTTTGCGAAATTTTGTACGGAAAGCGTTTAGCTTAAGCCTGTAAAACAGGGATTCAAGTTTTCGGTTATTTTTTTCAAGAACGTTTACGTTGGCCGATTGATAGATAATCTTTCCAATTTTAGCCGCATTGCTAGAAGAATAAGTAGCTGACTGGGATTTTTCACAGCAGAGCAATTTGGAGTGAGGTAGATGTAATTTAGTAGTGTGTGTGTGTGTGTGTGTGTGCGTGCGTGCATGCGTGCTTTCTTGCGTGCGTGCGTGCGTGCGTGCGTGCGTGTGTATGTGTGTCTATGTGTGTGTGTGTGTGTGTGTGTGTGTGTGTGTGTGTGTGTGTGTGTGTGTGTGGTGTCAAATGGCTCCTGCAGAAGTCATTTCTTTTAGATCAATTTGATTGCTCTTTGTCCGCAGTTTAAACCGTCTGTCACGGATCGTTTTTGTAGTGAAAGAGAAGACGATTCATCATTTTGCATTTCCGACAGTGTTGTGTATTGTTAGAAACGGTGAACGCAGTATCATGCATCGTGCAGTGAGAGTGAAATGAACTGCATGCCTAGTCTAAAAGGTGGGTACCGAATCATAACACGTCTGTGGTGTGGGTCAAAGGGCACACAACCTAGCAGTCAAAGACAAACAACATCGCAAAGAAAACGGTGGCATTGGTGGGTGAGCCAGAGCTGGAGCAGGCACCATTTAACAACAGCTGAGGAAAAAGAAACAGACGGACAAAAAAAAAAAGCATAACAACTCAAAGATGGTCAGAATATTCAGCGCTTTAGCTGACCACATAAGACAAAAGCATTTCGCTGTGACAGATGCGTTTTGTATGGCGAAGCCGTGTTCCTGCGCCTTACGAGATGCCAGAATCTGTCTCAGCCTCTGAGGATTTTTTCTTCTTCTGGCCTTGTTTCCTTATTGTTGTTCATGTATAAGACGAGAGCTCTTGGCAGCACGTCTTCTGCTTCATACTCCTCAGGGAGGAATAAGAGACTTTGTTTCTCTCAGGAACTCTGAGATGGGAGATCATTCAAACAGACGTTTCTGGCTGGGCAGTACTTCATGTTTAGATTTCCATCTTCTGAGGAATATTTAAACCAAAGTAAAAAAAAAAAAAAAAAGTCACCATCTTTCCGTCGGTATAATGTGCACGTCTTATCGTTTATAGTCCATCTGAACACAAAGCACGTTTTACTACCTAAACACTTATTTTGCTGTACTCATTTTCAAAATCAGCACATTTGAGATGAGGATATGTCACGTAGTTTGTTTTCTTGCACTGCATCAAAGATGTTTTAAGTAATTTCCCTCAAAGTTACCGGTGGTTCCAGAAAAAAGTAAATGTCCATTGCAGTCTGGTTCCAGCCCAGCTGACAAGTATCCATCTCTTGCGGGGAAAAATATTTTTTTTTATTCATTAAAGTTATATTCTTAACAAGGGTTGAGTAATTTACTCAGTCAATGTCACTTGAACACGATGCTATGTTTAATTCAATCAGTAGCTTTAGAAAACATTTAGCATAAGCAACTGCTACAGAATTTATCAGGTTTTGTTTTTAACGTTTCATCGTAAAACGAGAGAGAGAGAAGAGAGAGAGAGAGAGAGAGGAGAGAGAGAGGAGAGAGAGAGAGAGAGAGAGAGAGAGAGAGAGAGAGAGAGAGAGAGAGAGAGAGAGAGAGAGAGAGAGATCACTTTTAAATATGTGAAATGTCACCTTACACACAGTACCAACAGGTTTTTTTTTAATCGCTACACGAACGTATTCACTGGACTAAGCGTTTGTTAAAACGGTAAACAGAGCAACTGACATCCTGGAGATGCTCGTCGTCATCATTAATAGTTTCAGCGTCTTATCAGTGGGAAGATTTGTGTACTGAGATGGGGTGTATATCTGTGCAATGCTGTCTGAGACCTGCAACAAAACAAAGTGTTTGTGATCCATTGTCGAGACCAGCATCACACAATGGACAATTTGAATAATGTAGCTGGCAGAGACATATCCCATTACATGGGAATCAGTTTCAAAGGCGTCAGTTCTAAACCTTAGCAAAATATCCCTGATGTGTGCTTGCTTTCTTCAGCAGTGAAATACTATTCCAGTGAGAGATAATTTGAAAGCGTATAAACTCTAAATCTGTATTTGTTATCGAGCAAGTTTCAGAGAGAGAGAGAGAGAGAGAGAGAGAGAGAGAGAGAGAGAGAGAGAGAGTTTATAAACAAGGGTGACAGATTCTCTATTTTTCTTTCCCATTTTCTTCTTGCTCTTGGTTGGGTTACATAAGAACACGCAAAAGCAATGCAAAGTGAATAAAGAAGGGAAGGCATGGAGCACATGGGCAGATGCAATATGGACCTGAAATATGTAATTGTAGGACAGTCAATATGATGACCATGTCAAACTGCTTCATATATAGTAACCAAGGGAAGTTATACTTAACATGAACAGAAGCAGTTACTTGCCGTGTATTATTTTAGTAGAACGTTCCGAATACGAAATGCCAAGGCTGGTTTAACCGGACAGTTCTGATTCCACGCCATAATCCATTATTTAGAGTATGTTTAACTGGTAAGATTTTTAGCTCAGTGGAAAATTTCTAATAAAATTAACAACATTGAATCCACCATGTGATTAAAATCTACTCCCTGGTTTTCTACCAAAAGACACTGGGCCAAAGTTTTCTTGATGTTACTTTGGTAGTGGTGTTGTTTTTTGCGCATCAAATTTGTAACAATTTTGCTGAGTAATTCCGAAAGTAGATGAACTCAGAACTTAGTTCATGGAGGCTAACAATGTTGAAATATAGATGATGTGTGTGTGTGTGTGTGTGTGTGTGTGTGTGTGTGTGTGTATGTGTGTGTGTGTGTGTGTGTGTGTGTGTGTGTGTGTGTGTGTGTGTGTGTGTGTGTGTGTGTGTGTGTGTGACAGAATTTCATTTCTGACAGCATATCAAGGCAGTTCAGCCCTTCCCCCCCTCCCCCTCCCCACTCACACTATGATGTCATGGCGTATCTGAAGCGGTTTAGTGTGTAAGAACTAATTCTCATGCAGTGTCACTTCCGTTCTGAAATTGAAACTGTCCGACCAACATGCTTATCTAGTTTAAAAAAAGAAATAGTAGATGTCCATTACTCCTCAGAGACTATTCAAAGTAGAAGGACATGCAACAATTCCCTGGGTAGCCATACTCAGCATACGTGTCCCATGTTTACAGACTCACAAACCTTCGGACAGGCAGCTAATCTGTTAGCTTTTTTCATGCATGTACTGTTTAGAGATTAGGCACGAGAAATTTGAGATGGAAATTGATAGTGTTTTCTTTGTTCTCAGTTCTAAAGAAGCCAATAGAGTGAGTACTTATCTCCTGTGAAGCCTTCAGGTAACATCAGCTGAAACAGGAGAGAGAGAGAGAGAGAGAGAGAGAGAGAGAGAGAGAGAGAGAGAGAGAGAGAGAGAGAGAGAGGAGAGAGAGACTCAGACACAAAGAAGTGATTTTAGTCCGCGATCTGTGAATAAACTTCCGACAACGTATATCAAGGAGAGGCTGGCTCCTCAGTATCGGTAAGGGACTCTACTCTGCAGGCACTGCTAGCAGCGCTGTTCTCCTGCATCCTTACAGCCTGCCCAGAGGTCATGGAGGTGTTTCTGCCAAAGGGACTGTAGTGCTGATCCCTTATTGATCAGCAAACATTTTCATTTGAAATGAATATCTGGACGCATTATTCTTAATGTGTTGAGAGAGAGAGAGAGAGAGAGAGAGAGAGAGAGAGAGAGAGAGAGAGAGAGAGAGAGAGAAAGACAGAGAGAGACAGACAGAGAGAGAGAGACAGAGAATGTTTGTATATCTGAAGAAGTCCCTTACCACTGAGCCTATTTGCACCATCGACTTCATTTCAGGGAGAAGGGGAGTGTGTATGCTCCATTACAATTATCAGCATGTGAGAGTGCATTGATTACAATTGAATCAATTTCCTGTATTGAAACATACTCGTGTGGAACAGATCTCTCTCTCTCTCTCTCTCTCTCTCTCTCTCTCTCTCTCTCTCTCTCTCTCTCTCTCTCTCTCTCCCTCTGTCTGTCTTTGTCTCTGTCTCTCTCTGTCTTTCTCTGTCTGTCTCTCTCTGTCTCTCCCTCTCTCTCTAAAAAAAACGTTGTGTCCACAATATTTGTTTCAGACAAAACGTTTGCCAGTCAATTAATGATGACCACTTGAGTCCGTAAGACAGAATTCTCTCCGTAGCCCCAGACTTTTAGTTAGGAATGAGGACAGTGTTTCTGTCTGTGCCTGAAGAGTACCGTCCCTTTTCCCTGTTGAAGAGTCGGCCTGCCATATTTTTTTTATTTTTATTTATTTATTTTTTTTATAGGTTGGCGGAAGTTAGTTTCAAGTTCAGAGACTAAAATCACTTCTTTCTTGTGTGGACCTCTCTCCTCTCTCTCTCTCTCTCTCTCTCTGGTAAAGTCTATGAGAGAGAGACAGACAGACAAACAGACGTGTGGAGGGGAAGGGTGGGGGGGGGAAGGGGGGGGGGGGGGGGGGGGGGGGTGATGGGAAACACGACAACAATGAAGTTGCTTTTAATGAACAACCTGTGAATCAACTTCCGACAGCACACACCTAGGACAGACTGGCTCATGGATATCGGTAAGGGACACTACTCTGCAAGCACTGATAGCAGCACTGTTCTTCTTTCAGGCTAGCAGCCTGGCCTGGGGTGACAGAGATCCGTTTCTGCGAATGGACTGTAGTGCTGATCCCTAACTGATCAGCAAACGTTTAAACTAAAATGAGCTTGTGTGCGTAAAGTGCGAAATGAGAGCGAGAGATGTTATTCAACAAGAGGAGCCAGATAAGTGACTGTTTTTTAGCCATTGACTCCATTTGACAGAGAGACAGAGACAGAGAGAGAGAGAGAGAGAGAGAGAGAGAGAGAGAGAGAGAGAGAGAGAGAGAGAGAGAGAGAGAGAGAGAGAGAGAGAGAGAGAGTATTTTAGCAATTCATTGCATTTCAATGTGAAGGGGGCGCGCGTTATTTTTTTTTTATTTTTTTTTTTTAGAGATTGTCTCCCCATGCCTTAGCCACACGCAACCTGTCAACACAGGATTCATAGCGTGCGATGGAGGACGAGCTTACAGTTATGAAAGAAACCCCCCTACATTAAACTTGAACACACACGTGTACAATTTAGTTCAGGCTCAAGGTTCAGCTATATGAAATACTGACTTGGGGGGTTAGAATTATTTGTCAGTGCTTTTAGGTAAAATAGATTATACAAAAGTTCATTCCCATTTGCATCTTCAGAGCACATACTGTATGTAGAACACGTACATAAGTAAATGCCACGGATGTGTTACATTTGTAGGGCAGTGGCAAACCATTTTAATCTAAAAAAGAAAAAATCCTTTTCATCTTGCTTGTAGTGTGTATTGTGTGTCTGTGTGCGTGCGTGTGTGCGTGCGTACGTGCACGTGCTCGCGCGCGCGTTTAAGTAAGAGAGAGAGGAGATACTTGGAGTAGAGTGGTGGAGATGGAATGGTGTGTGTGTGTGTGTGTGTGTGTGTGTGTGTG
>JADBJO010006735.1:112500-117500 GCA_016801955.1 Conus betulinus | reverse complement strand
TTAGGAAGCTTATTCACAGATCGGAGGTTAAAAGCGACATCTTTGTAGTCGAGTCTCCACTCTCCAACCTCCCCCTCCCCCCACCTGTCTCTCTGTCTGTCTGTCTGTCTGTCGGTCTGTCTGCCTGTCCGTCTGCCTGTCCGTCTGTCTGTCTGTCTGTCTGTCTGTCTCTCTCTCTCTCTCTCTCTCTCTCTCTCTCTCTCTCTCTCTCTCTCTCTCTCTCTCTCTCTCACATGCCGGCTTTGGCTGATATAATTTCGAAGGCTTCACAGTTGCTGAATACTCCCATTGTGACTTTACATGAAAATGAAAAGAAGGAACACAATCAGCTATTCACATCCAACTTCTGACGCCAAGACTGTAAACAATGCAGCCAATGTTCCAAATGGTTCAAATATACACTAAGAAAAACACAAAGCAACCAGGGGGGTTGTGAATCGGCAAGCACGGACACGCACTCTGAGTATGTCTACCCGGGGAATTGTGCACATGTCCTTCTACTCTGAATAGTCTCCTAGGGGAAATGAACTGCCGTTATTTTTTTTTTTAATTTGAATATGAATTTTACTATCAGTTTCTACAGGTGTCACAGCGTGTGGGTTGGTCCATCTACGCTGCATTACATTAGCCGAGCGATGAGAGCATCTAGATCTGCTTAAAAATCAAAGACTTACTTATGTTTCATTCAACTTCTTTTTCGCCTTCATTTAAGAGTTCATGTTCAAACCCACATCTCTGTGTCAACTCGTTGGTCAGTGTCTCATTAGGATAGCGTAAGAACTACAAGATCTGTTGGTTTTTTTTTTTTTTTTTTTTTCTTTTGCCAAGCTTCGCTTGTGGCCCAAGAACGGACCCGTTTAATTGTGGTGTAGGTCCAGACCGCAGATATACATGAAAAGGAGAATCAAGGGTACTTTGCTGTGGCAGTAACCGACCCTGCCATCGCGAACATGGAATCGATGTTGAACTGAGGAAAAAAGAACCTTTGAAGTCCTTTGCTTCTGATGTAAAATATGATATGCAACGTCTGCTGGAATGAAATCAAGAAAATGAGCAGTATTTTCACATTGCACTCACTCAAGAAATAACAGATCCCTATTCATAACGTCAGTTTTAACATTTGTCTTCTGTTGAGCACCGTGATCCTGATGAAGCTTTGTTGGCATTTATGTCCGAGAGCATTGTTATGTTATGTCCACAGGGAAATGACCTAAATCAAGTGATTTATTTGGTCATGGTCGCCAAAAAAAAAAAAGAAAAAACGATTCTAAATTCGACTTGAGCTTTCTGCAAGTTACAAAATGGAGAGAGAGAGAGAGAGAGAGAGAGAGAGAGAGAGAGGAGAGAGAGAGAGAGAGATCATGCAAGAAAGAACTAACTT
The DNA here is from genome assembly GCA_016801955.1 of Conus betulinus. NCBI lineage: Eukaryota > Metazoa > Mollusca > Gastropoda > Neogastropoda > Conidae > Conus > Conus betulinus. The sequence continues at coordinate 116,119 of JADBJO010006735.1, read as the reverse complement.
TAGTCTCTGATCTTTGAATTAACTTCCGCTAACCTAGATAGAGGGCAGGCTGGTTCTTGAATGGGGAAAAGGGGGACGCTACTTTGCAGGCACAAACACTGTTCTCTTTCCTCACTGAAAACCTCGCCCGGGGCTAAGGAGACAATCTTCTTACGGATTCAGGTGACGAACATTAATTGATCGGCAAACGTTTTCCTCTGAAACAAATATTGTGGACAAATTTTCTTTGGTGGAGAGAGAGAGAGAGAGAGAGAGAGAGAGAGAGAGAGAGAGAGAGAGAGAGAGAGAGAGAGGGGTGGGGGGGCTGAGGAAGAGAGAGAGAGAGAGAGAGAGAGGTGGGGCTGAGAAAGAGAGATAGAGAGAGAGGTGGGGCTGAGAGAGAGAGAGAGAGAGAGAGAGAGAGAGAGAGAGAGGAGAGAGAGAGGGGGGGGGGAGGGAGGTTGGGGGGGGGGGGGGCATCTGTTCTAACCAAACGGAGTATCTGTCGATACCGAAGATGTTTCAAATGCGATCAATGCCCTTTCATACGCCGAATTCAGATCATGGAGTACATATTGTAGTGCGATAGGTTTATGTCTAAGGATTGCCTCCCTATGTCATTACATAACTTTGTCTTCAGAGGATATTATTTCCCTCAAAGAGACAATACCTGCTAAGAGTTAGCTGAATGAAGTGTACATAATTATGTAGCCTGACCACAGATCTGGAAAAAAATGTGTTTGCTCTCTATTTTATGAATATCGGTGTTATTATAGTTGTTGTGTTGTTGTTGTTGTTTGTGTGGTCGAAAGCGATTCGTTGTTGTTTGATTTTGATTTAAAGGTAGAAATTAAATAACATTGCAATCCACAGATTCCCGCAACAGCGGTGTAATGCTTGATTAAGGTCGAGCGTAAATCAGGCACTGACAACGATTTATAATAATTCAGGGTCAATTATTTATGTGTAATAAAGCATACTGGATACATGATAATGAACCTACACATATACTCTCAGTAGGCATGTTATACGTCCAATACACAATGCGTGGGTCATCGAAGGTCACAGAGAAATATCACACTTGAGTGAAGATAGGCAGTGTTGGTCATGTTGTAGTGATTATATGCAGCTCAAATTCTCGAAAGTGATGTGACAAGTAGTATTTTATGCCATTTGATAATCACTCCTTCTCCTCAATTGATCATTACAGGTTATTGCTTATTCCTGTACAAAATACTTCTATTTTCCTGCTTGCCATTAATGAAAGGCCTGATCTTTGATTTGTGCACTAAATTGATACATGTAAGGAAATATGAATGAGACTAGAACAAGTGATCAAGATCAAATATGTACCTTTTCATTGCTCAGGTATTACCTCTCTCTATGACTTTCACAAATCCACGTATTCTACATGTAATATAAGCATGTAAAATATGCCTTTTTTTTTTTAAAGTCTATCGTGAATTAAAGCATTCAAAACTAGACTCTGGCCCAGACCTCGGTTGACTACTTGACATAATCTGGACCCTGAGTCTGATTAAAGTGCAATACCGGGTATTCCGGTACAGTAGGCTAGTTCTTTAGAGCATTTTGAGCCTTCCAACAACAGATTATATCTGCCTGAGGTATGACAAGATAATTGTAATACAGCATACACACTCCCCTTCTCACTGAATCAAAGCCAGTTGTCTAAATCCACTTAATAGCCAGGGACCTCTTCAGATATACAACATCTCTCTCTCTCTCTCTCTCTCTCTCTCTCTCTCTCTCTCTCTCTCTCTCTCTCTCTCTCTCTCTCTCTCGTCTCTCTCTCTCACACAGGGATAATGCGTCCAGATATTCATTTCAGATAAAAACGTTTGCTGATCAATAAGGGATCAACACTACAGTCCATTTGGCAGAAATATCTCCATAACCTCAAGCCAGGCTGTTAGGTCGGAAGGAGAACAGCACTGCTGGCAGTGCCTGCAGAGTAGGGAGTCCCTTACCGATACTCAGGAGCCAGTCTGTCCTTGATGTGTGCTGTTGGAAGTGTATTCACAGGTCGCTGACTAAAAGCCACATCTTTGTCGTTGAGTCTCTCTCTCTCTCTCTCTCTCTCTCTCTCTTCTCTCTCTCTCTCTCTCTCTCTCCTGCTTCAGCTGATACTATCTGAAGGCTTCACAGGAGATAAGTACTTACTCAACTGGCTTCTTTAGAAATGGGAAAGAAGAAGCATTATCAACTTTAAAAAAAAATTACAATTTCTTGTGAATAAGTTCTAAACAGGGCAGGCAAAGTTCAGACCGGTTCAAATATGCATAGAAATTGGAAACAGATTAGCTGCCTACCCGAGGGTTTGTGAGTCTTTTCATGGACTCGCACGTTGAGTGTGGCTAGCCAGGGAATGGTTGCATGTCCTTCTACTTTGAATGTCTCTGAGGGGAAATGAACTTCAATTATTTCTTTTAAATCTGAATATGCATTTTGGTTGGGATAGTTTCAGTTTCAAAATGGGTGAGAACTTATATAGTGAGAACTGACATAGTTTCAGTTCCAATTTCATCAAGGAGGGCGTCACTGCGTGCGGACTAGTCCATGTAAGCTACACCACATCCGCTAAGTTTTGAGACCCCACTACGATATGATTGTAAACTGATGGATAAATAAATTAACAACTAAGATGACAGAATTCAAGAAGAGGGTCTCGTGGCAACGACTTAGCAGATGTTGACCTGCGCGATAGCCCAATACACTGGTCAGTCCTTGAGTGCCCGCCTACCTACGACCTTGAGTGCCTACCTAACAACATCCTTTTTTGTTTTGTTTTTTGTATGCGTGTGTAGTGAATGTACATATGTGTGTGTGTGTGTGTGTGGGGGGGGGGGGGAGGGGGACAAGCCCATTGTGTGCGTATGTGTGTGCGTGTGCGCGCGCATGCTTGTGTGCGCGTTTGTGTGTGTGTGTGCGCGCGCGCGCGCGCGCGCGTGTGTGTGTGTGTGTGTGTGTGTGTGTATGTGTGTGTGTGTGTGTGTGTGTGTGTGTGCAGAAGTGAGCGCGCGCGCGCGCGCGCGCGTGTGTGTGTGTGTGTTGTGTGTGTGTGTGTGTGTGTGTGTGTGTGTGTGTGTGTGTGTGGTGTGTGTGTGTGTGTGTGTGTGTGTGTGTGTGTGTGTGTGTGTGTGTGTGTGTGTGTGTGTGTGTGATTTGTGCGTAGGAGCGAGCGAACGTACGCGCGCGCGCGTATTGTAAACCGCAAAGAGGTCGTGCTTTCATCTCCTTTCAGGTTCGCTCGGCAGAACTGATACAGATTTGATGCGCAAATAAAAAGCATCCTACCAAAGTGATATCAACCAAACTTGATTGATACAGTGTGACGTAATTTTGGCCAGTGTCTTTTGGTACACATTTCTGATGTAGATCCAATCAAATTGTGAATTCATGTTGTTAATGTTATAAAAAAAATGTTCCACTGACTTTCAAATCGCACCATTTGACTATACTCGAAATAATAGATTTTGACGGGAAATTGAAATTATCTTGTAAAATCAGCATTGGTATATGCTCTATTAAAAAATACACGGCGAGGAACTGATTCAGTCGATGCTGATTTTAAATTCCCTTGGCAGTAAAAGACGTTCCGAGTCATTTAAATGGTCATATA
>JADBJO010006735.1:102500-105000 GCA_016801955.1 Conus betulinus | reverse complement strand
CTCAGAAATGTGGGGGCTTTGTGAGACTTAGGATAAATGGGTTTGTAAAACACATATTCGTTCTCTTTGGAAACGGTTGTGGCATTAGGGAAAATTAAAACCAACCACGAGGTGAGAAGGGCTTTGGGAGTGTTGATTTTGTATCCTACAATATTGGCCTCTACAGACCATGTCTTTTATTACTCATTTCTGGTTCGTGATCCACTAAAAAGTTAACTGTTTCTTAATTCAGAATTTTCTTTCTTCCCTGACCTGAGTTCTCAGTTTATCCTTTTCAAACCACGTTTCTCATGTGTTTTGTTGTCGTTGATGTTGTTGTTGTTGCTGCTGGCTGCTGCTGTTTGTTGTTGTTGTTGTTGTTGTGCTGTTGGTGTTGTTGTTGTTGTGTGTTGTTTGTTTGGTTGTTACTAATTGTTGACGTCGTCATCATGGTAGTCAATTGGTAGTAGTAATAGTAGTAGCATAGTAGTGTGGTAATAGTAGTTGTAGTAGCGTAGTTAGTAGTAGTAGTAGGAGGAGGAGAGTAGTAGTAGTAGTAGTAGTAGTAGTAGTAGTAGTAGTAGTAGTAGTAGTAGTAGTCGCGTTAGTAGTGGTAGTAGACGCTAAGAGTTCTTCTGACTAGAAGGTAAACAGGAGGCAGTAGTAAATGTGGTGATCTCTTCACGGATCAAGACAGACGTTCACTTGAAACAGACGGAAGAGACAGACACAAATAGACAGACAGACAGCCAGACAGACAGGAGACCAGAAAGACCAGAGAGAGACAGGGGAGTGGGGGGGGGGGAGGGGGAGGTGAATGAGAGAGAGGGGGAGGAGGGAGGAGGGGGAGAGAGAAGGATGAGAGGAGCGAGTGAGAGAGGAGAGAGAGGAGGAGAGGGAGGAGAGCGAGAGGAGGAGAGGGGGCGAAGGGGGAGGAAGAGAGAGAGGGAGGAGACGAGAGAGAGAGAGAGAGGGAAAGAGAGGGAGCGAGGTAGGAGAGAGAGAGCGAGAGAGGAGGAGCGAGAAGGAGAGAGAGAGGGAACATAGTGTTTGAGATGGAAGAGAGGGGAAAGACGATGAGAGACGAGAGAGAGAGAGAGAGATGAGGAGAGATGAGAGAGAGAGAGAACATAGTTTGGAAAAGAGACGGAAATATAAAGAGACAAATCAGGGAGGAAAACGGCGTGGAGGAGGAGAGTGGAGCACGGAGGAGGAGAGGAGACTAGAGAGAGCGAGAGAGAGAGAGCAGAGACGAGAGCGAAGAGTTTGAGAGGGAGAGGAAGAGGGGGGGGGGGGGAGACGAGGAGAGGCAGGGCGAGGTGAAGAAGGGAGAGACGGAGGGACCCGAGAGGAGAGCGGGAGAGAGCAGGAGGGTGGAGAGGAGGAGGAGAGGGGAGGGGAGGAGACGGGGAGAGAGGGGGGATGGAAAGCGAGGGGCAGAGAAGACGAGAGAGGGGAGAGAGGGTGAGGCACGTGAGATGGGAGGAGAGAGGGACTGGAGGGAGAGCGGGAAGCCCCGATGAGGACGAGTGGAGGTGAGAGGAGAGCGGAGGAGAGAGGAGGGGAGAGAGGAGAGAGAGAAAGTGGAGGAGCGAGGGTGGGGAGAAGAGAGAGAGAGAGGAGAGAGAGAGGAGAGGAGAGCCCCACCGAGAACCCAGACACCGCCCCCCCCAGACCCCCCCCCCCCCCCCACGCCCCCCCCATAGAGAGAGAGAGGAGAGAGAGGAGAGAGAGAGAGCGAGAGGCGTTGAGAATGGGGGAGTGGGAGCAAGCATGGGGCAAGGCAGCAGAAGAAGGCGTGTCCAGTGTTAGGCATTATTCCCTGAAATTGTGCAATAGACAAACGAACTTAAGTTTCTGCTGGCTGTTTACAGCCCGACATATATTCCCCATCAGTCTGTGTTTGTTTCAGATGAAACCATCGCTTGCAATATCAATCACACATGACTTTGAGTCGAAAACCTTACAAAGTGTGTCTGTGTGCCTTTAATCTGCGCCTCTTGGGCAGACAAAAAAAGAAAAAAAAGAACACGATAACCGTTCTGCCATGTATCATGTTCTCAAATGCCGGTAGTGCCAGTACGGCACTTCGTAATGCAAAAACAAACCGTCTTTTATTCTTTAACATTCAGACAAGAACATACTTTGACTTTCATCTCAATATCCTATCGATAACTAACACTATTCCAGTCCAGAGAGAGAGAGATGAGAGAGAGCAGAGGAGAGAGGAGGAGAGAGAGAGAGAGAGAGTGAGAGTGAGGAGTGAGAGACAGACAGACAGACAGACAGACAGACAGGACAGACCCAACAGACAGACAGACAGGACAGACAGAGAACTGGACACGGTGCCTGTCATCTATAAAAGGGACCATCTTACGTTTACAGACATCCTACTCATTCCTGAGGTCCCCTTTTGCCTGGCACAAGAGCGTGACTATGAGCCATGTTCTTGTCGAAACAATCAGCCAAGCATTAGCATATGGGTGTATGGCGTGCGTGCGTGTGCGGGTGGTGTGTGGGT
>JADBJO010006735.1:95000-97500 GCA_016801955.1 Conus betulinus | reverse complement strand
CTCTCTCTCTCTCTCTCTCTCTCTCTCTCTCTCTCTCTGTGTGACATTGTTTTTGGCCTCTTGATGTGCTTCTACTGCGTTTGCTTCCGAAAACCGGTATACTTACTTTTTCCTCGCCACACGTCTGTTTTAATTCGGTGTTTGTTTCTTTATCTAACAAGGAGGTGGCAGAGAGAGAGCGAGAGAGAGAGCGAGAGGAGAGAGAGAGAGAGAGAGAGGAGAGAGAGGGAGAGAGAGAGAGAGAGAGAGAGATGAGAGGAGAGAGAGAGAGAGAGAGGTGGAGGAGGAAAAGAGCAAGGAAACGAATCACTGTTTCAAAGTTTCAAGATCAGCTTGATTTTTCTTTATCGAACATTAATTAATTCTAAGCACAGTTTGCTACCTCAGCCATAGAAATTGCATTTCCACCCGCTTTCTTTGCTTGTGTGGTGTTTCTTTGTCTCTGAAATGCAAAAAAACTCAAGAGCCTACTGCAACCAAACTTCGTCTCGTGATTAGATGTGGTACAGGAAGGAATGTATTACATTTTCGCGGATCCAAGGCCGAAATATGAGCCGCGAAGGAAAATTTTCCACGGAATGTGAGTCAGAATCCAGAGGTGGAACAAGTTGGCGCAAAATTTGAAGAAAAAAAAAAAGAAGAAAAAAAAAGCACTGAACTAAATGTAAATAAAATTTGGATTAACACTTTTAATCTGGCCTAGAATCGTACCCACTGCTAATAAGGGAACCAATATGTAGATCCGGATTTTCTGTCCAGGATCTTCTTGGAAAAAGTCATGCACAAAGTGCAAGACTAATTTTTTTTTTCCAGTCATTGGGAAAAGTGCAATGGTGATAATAAGCAAACCAATTGATGTTGATCTATGTTGTAGATCAAGCTCAAAAGGCAGATGTAGTATCCGCTGGAACTCAGCATAGGCCTGCGGTGTCCAATGTGTGTTTTTACTAGCTGCAGTAAGAGACGAGATGAGGGAGAAAAACAAAGGAGGGGGACAAAACAAAACATGACAAAATTCTTTATTTACGAGGATGAGAGATAAGCACTAGCGTGTTTTTGTTGTTTTTTTGTTTTACATCCAGTCCTCGCCCTGAGTAGGGATACAGCATGCTGTGAAATGAAATAATGTAAGAAAGCAAAACAAGCAAACAAAGTGGTCATGCAATCATAATGGAACATCAAATGAAAATAGAAGAGAAATGGAAAAGAAAAAAAAAAAACATAATGGTAATAATAAACAAACAAAACATAAAAATAAAAATGAAAAAAATAACATTTGGGGTGGGGTGGTCTGTGGGAATATGAAAATGTACTGCAAACGTACACAAATTAGTATGTATAAAAACAGACAGTAAAAATGAATATGACAAAGTACGTACATGATTTGGAACACACACATACACGCACCAACGCACGCAGAGAGAGAGAGAGAGAGAGAGAGAGAGAGAGAGAGAGAGAGAGAGAGAGGAGAGAGAGGAGAGCTGGAGAGAGAGTGAGAGAGGAGAGAGAGAGAGAGAGAGAGAGGGAGAGAGGAATCCCACTGAAAATGGTGTAATAAACGAAAATGATAAAAGGCTGCCAGGTTACATTAGGATGCTTGGTATCTTAATCACGAAAATGAACAGCAAGAAAGATGATAAGAACCACAATAAATATTACAGAAAACAAGACAGTTTGGTATTTTTGGTAGAGCCAACGATTATCTGAATTGAAGCAAGGACTGATTTTCACAGCAACTGAAGGCTTGTATTAATAATATTACCAGCAAGACAATTATTCGCTTTTCATCTTAAGAAAGTGTTTTAATCAGATTATGTGGATTCACATCAGCATTTTCAAACGAATCATAATCGCATGAATATTGTCATTATCTGCACAACCAAACAAAATGTGCTGTGTACATCTTGAAGAACAAATGAGCACGTGGTACAAGTGGTTCTTATCGTTGGCACAACATCATACCAATTTCTGTTGGCAAAGAGACCAAGAGATCTGCTTTCAAGTCGTGTATATACATCTTTTCCATTCAGTTCTCAGCATGAACAGACATTTTCAGGCTGAAATTAATCCTCAGAGAAAAAATACAGTTTGCGTGCATCCTTTATTCTTCAATACAATGATGCCAGTTCTGTTTAAAATAACACAATGATCTGTCCTTAAATTTTCATATAAACCGTACTATGTTCAGCCTGGCTCAGCCGAACAAGATCCAACTTGTAGATCATTTGAACAGTTTCCATGTCGTAAGCCCACTGATATTTTCATGATTCATATATGTTTCAAAGATATTTAGTATGCGTATGTATTTTACATCGGAAGCTGTACAATGTTTCAATCACAAATCATAAAAGTGTAACCAATGCACTGACATATAACGAACATGTTCCTGCTTCACCATATCATATCTCATTTAATGACTAGATAGGTATGTTAAAGAAATCCTTCGTGTCCTATATGTCAACCGTCTCCATTCATTTGTTTTCTTCCAGACTCCAGACTT
>JADBJO010006735.1:82500-87500 GCA_016801955.1 Conus betulinus | reverse complement strand
TGTGGGCTCACTTTGGAAGACCAGGGAAACACAGACTGCTCAATGGATGCGCCTCTAGGAAAGAGCAATGTTCCAATTTGCTGACCAAACTGCAGGTGTCTGTATTGCTCGGATCTGGGGGACACCGAGTTACACAAGTATGCGCAGAGAACGGCCCTCACAAGCAGTCTCGGAGCAGAATGAAAATAAATAGCCTCATGTTCATCACCTATATCCTCACGATCAGTATAAAAACAGTTCGAATTCCGTGGCCCTCCATGCCCTGTTCTTATGGTAACCTCAGTTTCAGTATAGTGCACACGTCTATGCCCTTTGTGTATATTTTGTCTGGGTCGCCAGTATTGGCAATCATGGGGACTGTCGTTGGAAGAACGTGTTGGCGCCCTCTGGAGGGAGAGCTCACTCTTGCTGGTTCCGCGTTGCGAGTCTTCAGCAAGGGACTTAGCAGCTGGTGTATGTTGGATGTTAACAGGCACCACTGAAAACCGTCAGAATCACTCGGCAGCATTGCAGTGTTTCCTCCAGTGCGGTGCCGCGGGGCGACTTGACTTGACTGTCCGCTGTAGACTGTTGGCGCCGCGCTGTAGGAGGACAGACCAGGCTGTTGCTGTGGATGGCAAGCCTGCGGGAGCAGCGGGAGTACTTTGCTACTGAGCTGGCACGGACAATGAGGCAACAAAGCATGTTTAAAGCACATTTTGCCTGGACATTCACGTCATTTGGATGTATACACTTTTACTGCATTTGACAACTCTTACCGGGTGGAACATTTCTAAACGAAGCCTTCATGTAGTGCGTTACATGTATAAATCCCAACATTTAATATCCAGTTTCACAGTGACTGTCTCATTATGCAACTTACATTTTGAACCCTCCTTACCCTTTCGAATGGGCAAAAGTGTGAGGTCAATGTGACAAGCAGATATGCGATCCTACACTTTCCCCCTGTTTTCCAGTGAAAAGGGGACGCATTTTTTTTAAGTCTTCAAGGATTGTTGAGAATGTTATGTTGATTTGTGTGTTTCATTGCTCTTCCCAGAGGTTTGTTCCCATAGCATGAAGTGTGTGTGTGGTGTGTGTGTGTGTGTGTGTGTGTGTGTGTGTGTGTGTGTGTGTGTGTGTGTGTGTGTGTGTGTGTGTGTGTGTGTGTGTGTGTGTTTTCCTTCCATTCCTCGATTACTCACCCCTCTCCCTCTTCCAGGGAACCCTATGTTATCTCGCTCTCACAATCCCTATACAAACCTCAAGAAGGCAACAACACATCATTTTCCTACCTCCCCAATTCAATTCAATACTTGTTTTCTCTTGAACCTCACCCCATCCCGTGTCAATACCAAACGGTTTCCTCTCTATCTCAACTCCATTTTTTCATCCTCGCAAACACATAACTTCAGCTTAAAAAGAAAAAAAAACACCTATACTCAGCAAGGAACAATAATCCCGAATAGCACTATACTTTACATCTCAAAGCATCGCACCTTCTCTACCATACACGAGAAGGAAAAATAGCACCAGTTACACTTTAATAATGTGGCGACATTTCTGGTGCATTCAGGAATTTCCAGCCGTTTCATTTCAGGAACCCACCTACACATCACATGACCTTTCCCCGGCATGTGGTTCTCTCTCTCTCTCTCTCTCTCTCTCTCTCTCTCTCTCTCTCTCTTGTTGTTTGCTTTTTTAGAATCAGTAGTAGGGTTACAAAATCAGTTTACAAAGATCAGCTGCAGCAGTACATTTGACCGTTTACTTGGATAAAAGTAATAATGTTTTTTTTTTCTTTTCGAAAAGGGGGTTATTTAGGGGCGAGGGAAAGGTGGATTTTCGATGGACAAGTTATGCCTGTTTGTTAATGCCTACAAGTATTTAGGTATTTATTTTACGACAAAACTGAGTGTCAACACTGCCTGTCGTGATTTAGCTAGCAAAGCTAAGAAAGATCTTTTGTGTACTTTACAATGCCAACGTTTATTCAATAGGGATTCTTTGCATGTGCTGTTAGCTCTGTTTGATCATTCAGTGTTTCTATTATGTAGTATGGATGTTAGATATGAGCTTTTGATAAAGCAGCTCAGTATTGTTAAAAGGTACATTTATATTCCCGGAAGAAGTATTTAGTGTCTGCCCTAGTACTCCAAACGATTTAGTTTATGAGTTGAAACAGATATCCTGTCACTATTAGTTTTGTTGTACAGCGTATCCGTTACTGGTTTAAGATACTTCAGCTGTCAAATGACAGATTACCCAAAAGCCTTATGCTATGCTCTGTGATTTTGATAATGGCGGAAAGACCACTTGGGCTTCTTATGTCAGATCATATTTGTTTAGATATGGATTTGGATTTGTGTGGCTGGAACAAGGTGTGGGTGATGTCAATAATTTTGTTTTTGTGTCTTTCGGCAGATTAATTAATTGTAGATGGCAAGAATGGAGTGAACACGTGAATGAGAGTGGTAGGTTTTCTTTATATAGAACTTTTTGTAATCCGTCTGGCTCTCTACCTATATATCTGTGCATGGATCTTGAAAGGCATTTAAAACATATTACAACTAAGTTTAGATTTGCATTTCTGACTTGTCTGTTCACTACTATAGGTATAGAAACTATAAGCCGCATGGTTTAATTTGTAAACGATGTAAAGCTGCTGTCGAAAACGAAATGCACTTCCTATTATGTTGTCCATTTTACAATAGCATGAGAGAAAAGTTCATTGCTCAAAAGTTCTCTCATAATTCAGATGGGTTTCGTTTGTCTCTCCTGTTGGACTCAACGAACAGTATACAGTCCGAAAATTTGCGGTTTATACTATCAAGCATTTAAAGCGCGGCAGATTGCTCTAACTTGAATGTATATTTATGTATTTGTATGTAATCATATGCACATTTATGTATTTGTATGTAATCATGTTTATATGTATTTGTTTTTGTTCCCCACTTCCGAAGAGGGCCTTGGCCTTATAGAATAAAAGATTTTGATCCTCTCTCTCTCTCTCTCTCTCTCTCTCTCTCTCTCTCTCTGTCTGTCTGTCTGTCTGTCTGTCTGTCTGTCTCTCTCTCTCTCTCTCTCTCTCTCTCTCTCTCTCTCTCTCTCTCTCTGCTGCGTGCACGTGTGTGTGTGTGTGTGTGTGTGTGTGTGTGTGTGTGTGTGTGTGTGTGTGTGTGTGTGCGTGCGTGCGCGCGCGCGCGCGCGCGCGCGTGTGTGTGTGTGTTGGGTGTGCGTAGGGGTGTGTGTACTTGTGTGCAGCTCTGTTAATTACTGCGATGTCTGCTTCAACGGCGTTTGTCACAAACGACGCGTCCTCCGAACCAAAGATGGTTGTTGGATTAGGCAAGAATCTTTGACAGTATGTACAGGTGCGCGATGTTTTGAAATGGTGGGCTATGAAGCCATGTACTGTGTTTTGCCAGGATTTGTAGTATTCTTTGTATTTTTGTTTTTTACAGAGCTCACACTGAGTACACTCAATGAATCGTTACAACAGCAAAGTGGTACTGTTGTTCCATGTCGGATACTTCACTGAAAACTTTACCCCTGTTTGATTGCTTGGTTATTTGCTGGAGAATTGTCGCGGTGTTTGAGAAACTGCATGAAATCTTGTCATGGTGGCTTTGGAACGGCCTCGAAGGCAGGAGAATTGTTAGGATGTTCCAAGTATTGCTTGACCACCACTGGAATGGGGCAGCTGGCCAGTCCGTTTTAGGCCTTGATGCAATGATAAACAGATGATTGTTTTTCCCAGGTAAATGATATCGCTCAAGACAAATCTCTCTCTCTCTTCTCTCTCTCTCTCTCTCTCTCTCTCCTCTCTCTCTCTCTCTCTCTCTCTCTCTCTCTGTGTGTGTGTGTGTGTGTGTGTGTGTGTGTGTGTGTGTGGTGTGTGTGTCTCTGTGTGTGTGCGCGCGCGCGCGCGCGCGCGCGCGCGAGCGTGCGTGCGTGTGTGTGTGTGCGCGCGCTCGCGCAAAAAGTTTGAAAATTCCGTAAGTTCCTGGCAGCAGTTACCATGGACCTGGCACAGTATGTTAGAGCTTACACGCCGCATAGAAAATTAGTCTGGAACGGTATAGACCTACCTCTGATTTATCACCGAAGCATATTGCACTAGACAGTCCTCAAAGACAGTAAGTCACCTGCCTTCATTTGGTTACTCTGCTGTTTATCTCCATGGTGGCCAGTGATACCTATGGAGGCCAGCGTGCTGACCAATCATCAGAGCGATCAGAGGTCAACAGATCTCACCAGTTCTCTGCGATTAGGATGGAGTCTGGTAAGAAAGTGCACACAGCAGATACAGACCAAGTTAGCATCACTGATCAAAAGAAAGGAGACAACGAAAGAGAGGGAGAGAGAGAGAGAGAGAGGAGAGAGAGGAGAGAGAGAGAGAGAGAGAGAGAGAGAGAGAGAGAGAGAGAGAGAGAGAGAGAGAGAGAGAGAGAGTTCTATTAATTCCTAATGAGAGGCTGACAACACAAAAAGGGACGAAACAGCTTGCTACAAATGAATTTTTCTTCTTGGAAAAAAAGACAAGGTTAAATAAGAAAGACAGTTTCCGTTTCTGAATCACACGAGTCGAAGGCACGTAACAGCAGAATGAAGGGTATATAATGATGGGGAAGGGAAGGATGGGACGCGGGAGTGTCGATGCAATTAAACAGGAAGTAACTTAAAGCTGCAGATGGGACATGTCAAAATATGGGTAATACCAAAAAAAAAAAAAAAAAAAAAAAAAGAAAAGAACTTTTGAAAAAGACACATAAAGCCTCCGTTATTGTACCTTACTTTCATGTTCATGTCTCCACTCAGACTAGTCGGTGGTTGTGTAGATTTTTAGTAATATACCAGACAACTCAACACACATATATAATCATATGTATTAGGTACTGACAGTAAGTACTTGCAGTAACAGATGCCACAGCCGTTTCACATTTCTACAGGGTTCTTCATGCTTGAGTGGCACCTTCACCAATCCTTTCTCTTTTCTTTCCCTCTCTCTTCAAATCCCC
>JADBJO010006735.1:70000-77500 GCA_016801955.1 Conus betulinus | reverse complement strand
CTGGGGAACTGTCAAGATGCCCCGGGTACTGTAATTATAGGCGGCTCACTGTCTTTATGGCTGTGGTACTGTTATTATAGCTGGGGAACTACCATGATAGCTGGGTAACAGCCATGATCGCTAGTGAGCTGTCACGATGGGCTGGGGAACTATAATGATGGTCGTGGGATTGTCATGACAGCTAGAGAAACACCTCGATGGTTCAGGAAATGTCACAAAGGCTGGGGGAAATGTCAAAATGGTTGGCTAGCTGGCATAATGGCTGGGGAAATATCAAAAGGGTTGGTGAACTGCCATGATGGCTGTGGAAATGTCATAATGTCTGTGTTGTGCAGCTTTGTCTGCATCTGAGTGTTTATGTTGTTTATGTGCATGTGTGATCATCTGTGTATATATGCATGCGAACGACCACATTTGTATATACGTACATCATATTTTTGTGTATACAAATATGAACGTTTGCATTCATGTATTGACAGATAAACACACATGCGCATAGACAGACACACAGCTGTTGTGAAGGCTGTGCAATTACCATGATAGCCGCAGAACTGTAACGACGACAGTATAGTTATCATAATGCCTGACCATGATGGCTTGGAAACTGTGCTGTTGGCTTGGAAATTGCCATGTTGTTCCAAAAGAGCTACCTGATCGTTGCTGGAAGCAGGCAGATGCCGAGTATAGGTTTCAGTCTGTGATGGTAGCATCCGCTGGCAGAAATATTCGTCTATTGCTGAAAGTACTAAAGACCATCTCTCTCTCTCTCTCTCTCTCTCTCTCTCTCTCTCTCTCTCTCTCTCTCTCTCTCTCTCTCTCTCTCTCTCTCCTCTCTCTATCTCTCTCTCTCTCTCGCATGCGCGAGTGTGTGTGTGTGTGTGTGTGTGTGTGTGTGTGTGTGTGCGTGCGTGCGTGCGTGCGTGCGTGCGTGCGTGCGTGCGTGCGTGCGTGCGTGCGTGTGTGTGTGTGTGTGTGTGTGTGTGTGTGTGTGTGTGTGTGTGTGTGCGTGTGTGTGTGTGTGTGTGTGTGTGTGTGTGTGTGTGTGTGTGTGTGTGTGTGTGTGTGATTTTGTGCGTGCGTCCGTGCGTGTGTTCATGCATGCGTGCGTGCGTGCGTGCATTGTCATATTCTGTAGGACTAATTACTCTTACCTTGCTAAGCCTGCAGCGAGTGTGTAAACAGGAACAGTTGTACTCTTTTCTTTTCGTGTGTGTGTGTGTGTGTGTGTGTGTGTGTGTGTGTGTGTGTGTGTGTGTGGTGTGTGTGTGTGTGTGTTTTAACCATTGATTACTTTGATTACCATTTTAATATGGGCGGAATAACTCGGAAATCTTCAGTGCTGGACACATTTGTGAATAAAGCTGCCACGCCGATCACATTGTACATTAGAGCTTGCATTCCGTTTGGTGAGGTGCCCTAGGGAGGAGAAAAGCAAAGCTTGATTATGACAGAACCGTACAGGGACAGACTAGTCCCAAACATGGTAAGTCACTAGCCGTTCGTTCAGTCCCTTTCTAGTCATCATGGTGGTGAAACTCTCATGATGGCTAAGCAACTGGTGATCAGCATTACCTTCAAAGTCCTCTGAGCTGATTTGGAATGAAATATGGCGTGGTGACATTTCGCTGCAGAGATCAGGCATGAACAGACAATGTTGATGTCGCTGTAGGAATGAAGAGCGTGTCGTGAGAAGCCTCACGCAGCGGTCATAGACCTCATTAGCTCGAATGAAACATCGCAAGTGCCGCCATCAGTGGTTTCTAAATAGAACAGCGACGGCTGATTAAATTGTGCCAGTCCAAACATCAGTATCTTTGAAGGCGTTTGCCATGCGCTATCTCTGTCTCTCTGTCTCTGTGTCTGTCTCTCTCTGCCTCTCTCTCTCTCTCTCGCTCTCTCTCTCTGTCTCTCACTCTCTCTCTCCCTCACCTATCTCTCTCTCTGTCTCTGTCTCTCTCTTGAACAGAATCTGATGGTAAACATATCCCGTTGTGTATACGATGGTATCTGCCTTGTTAACAAAGGTGAGTTGTGTACACTTCAGCCCGCCAGATCGATTGTTAACTTCGTGGATTTCCTTGCTAGCACAATTCAAATTCATCCACCAACAAAATCCGGACGACTTGCTCTCTCACCCTTCCTACGCCCTAAGTCTTGCACTGCAATGACTCACACATTCACCGCGTGTTTATAACACCATTTTTTTCTGGGCATTCCGTGTCTTCCTTACAGTTACAGAAGTATGACTACGTGATTATACTACTCTCTTTGTATGTCAAGTATCTGACTAAGAATGCAATGTTTCATTGCTTGGTTGTATGCTGGAGAACCGTCACGATGGCTTTGGAAAGGTTATAATGGCTGGGAAGCTGTCTAGGAAAGTGGCTTGGGAGATGTCCTGGTAGCCTGGGAACTGCTCTGATGGCACTGGAACATTCAGGACGACGAGCAAAGTGTCCTGACCGTAGGGAAACTATCATATCACTGGCCTCAGTTCCTTTGAAACTGCATTGATAGCCAGGAAAAATTCTATGATGCTCCACAATTTCCTAACAGCGACTTGGGAACTATCGTAATAGCAAGGGAACAGTCATAATGGTGATGGAACTAGAAGGATGGCTAAGTAAGTGTCATGGCTGCTGAAGAACTGTTTCGTTAGCCAGGAAGCTGTCATGACAGCCAGGGAACTGCCATAGTTGTTTAGGAGCTGTTACAATGAATGTCCATGGTCGCTGAGGAACAATGTTGATGGCTTAGGAAATGCAATGGTATGGGCACTGTTGCGGTAGTTAGAGAAATGTTATGGTGGCTCGAACACTGCCAAGATGGCTAGAGAACTGCCTAGGGAATGGTTAAGATAGTTAGGGAACTGTTATTGGCTGGGGAATTGTCAAGAGGGCTAGGGAATAGTCAAGAGGGCTAGGAAACTGCCAAGATGTCAAAGGAACTGTTAAGATGGCAAGCGAACTGTCATGGTAGTAGAGAACTGTTATGCTGGGAGAACTGTCAAAATATCTGGGGAATAGTTAAGATAGCTAGGGAACTGTCAAGGTGGAAGAAACTCTCAAGATGGTGGGGAACTGTCAAGACGATAGGGAACTGTCATGATGGATAGGGAACTGTCCTGATGGCTAGGGAACTGTCCTGATGGCTAGGAAAACTGTCATGATACCTAGGGAACTGATATGATAGCCAGGAAACTGTCATGATGGCTAGGGAACTGTCATGATGGTAGGAAACTGTCATGATGGCTAGGTAACTGTCATGATGGCTAGGAAACTGTCATGATGGCTAGGGAACTGTCAAGATGACAAAAGAACTGTCATGATGGCTAGGGAGCTGTCAAGGGGAACTGTCAAGATGTCAAGGGACCTGTCAAGATGGCTAGGGGACTGTCAAGATGGCTATAGAACTATCAAAATGCCTAGGGAACTATCAAGATGGCTAGGGAACTGTCAAGATGGCTAGGGAAACTGTAAGATGTCAAGGAAACTGTCAAGATGGCTAGGGAAATGTCAAAAAGGCAAAGGAAATGTCAAGAAAGCAAGGGAACTGTCAAGAAGGCAAGGGAACTGTCATGATGGCTAGGGAGCTGTCAAGATGGTAGGGAACTGTCGAGATGGCAAGAGAACTAGAGGTCTGGGGAATAGTCAAGATGTCAAGGGAACTATCAAGATGGCTAGGGAACTGTCACGATGACTACGGTACTGAAAAGATGGCTAGGGAAGTGTCACGATGTCTAGGGTACCGTTAAGATGCTGTGGAACTGTCACGATGACTAGGGAACTTTCACGATGACTACGGAAACTATCACGATATCTAGGGTACTGTCACGATGTCTAGGGTACAGTAAGATGGCTAGGGAAGTGTCAATATCGCGAGGGAACTGTCAAGACGACTAGGGCTCGGTGAAGATTGTCAAGATGTCTGGAGAACTGTCAAAATGGCTTGGCGTATCAAGATGACTTGGACATTCTGAAATCGATGGCTAAAGAAATTTCAATATGCAAAGGGAACTGGCTAGGGGAGTCTTGAATTAAACAGGAAACAGACACGACGGCTTAGAAACTATCATAGTGGCCAGGTATCTGTTATGAAGTGTTGGCAACTTCTATAAGGTCTGGAGAAACGGTACAATGGCTGGAAAACAGCCGTGCTGGGTTTGAAAACATGTTATGATGGGCGAAAAAGTACCACGACGGATGGGAACCAGTAGCGAAGGCTGTGGAAATGCCACGGTGGCCGAGGGAGTGTGAAGATGGATGGGATACTGCAATGAATGTTTGGGTAATGTCGTGATGACTGGAGAATTGTCATGAGAACTTGGGAACCATCATGGTGGTTGGGGCATTACCATGATGCCTCGCCACGGTGGCTTTAGAATTGAATTCAGGGCTGGGAAATTGTTTTGATCTTCCAAAGATTGCCTGATGGCGACTTGAGTGCGGTAACTGCCTAGTCCGTTTAGTCTTCTCTCTGAGCTGTCAGCAATGATTGAGTGTGTGTGTGTGTGTGTGTGTGTGTGTGTGTGTGTGTGTGTGTGTGTGTGTGTGTGTGTGTCTGTGTGTGTGTGTGTGTGTGTGTGTGTGTGTGTGTGTGTGTGTGTGTGTGTGTGCGTGCGTGCGTGTGTGTGTGCGCGCGCGCGCGCGTGCGTGTTTCCATGTGTACGTGCATATGTACGCATGCGATGTTCCTCTAGGGATATGCTTTGTTGTCTTGCCAGTCTATACTTACGAAGAATTAAGGTCAGGGCTGCGCGTAAAAGTTTTAGTTGTGCTGTATTCTGGGTTCCATTCCAACAAAACATTTTATTTTGGAACATTGTAGATGTTCCACAATCGTGTGATTAAGTCCAGCAAAGACGTCCCATAGCACATTGGAGCCTACATATTGTATGGTGAAGTAGTCTGAGGAGATGAAGCGATGAGCATGAGTTATCACCAAAGCATTCAGGACAAGACAAGTTTCAAAAGCAGTATATCACCTTCTTCCATGCAATTAATTCTCTAGTTCTGAAACAGCAACTAATGTTACCACTAGGGTCAGTTGAGCTGACGTAAAATCAAACATGGCGTAATGACAAATGGTGATGGAGGTCTGAGGGCAGCAGACATTACTAGTACTTGGAACAGGATAGATAGAGTCTGGTGAAGAATGCTCATACGGAAGATGTGGTGGACCTATTTTTGCATACTGAAAGCAAGCGCCAAGTGTTGCCACCATCGGAAATCAATAAGTGTTGCCAGCTGACACGCAATACACGATAGATTTGGCTATATTTTTGAAGAAATGTGCCACATAGACAGACAGACAGACAGACAGGCGTATCTATAATTGGACAGATAGATAGACAGACCGGATGAAGGATGGCTGGCTGGATAGATAGATAGATAGATAGATAGATAGATAGATAGATAGATAGATAGATAGATAGATAGACAGATAGATAGATAGACAGATGTGTGTCTGTCTGTCTGTCTTTCTGTGTGCCTGTGTCAGTGCCTTTGTCTGCATCTGAGTGTTTATGTGCCTGTGTGATCATCTGTGTATATATGCATGGGAACAACCATATATGTATATACGTACATCGTATTTTCGTATATATAAATATGAACGTTTGCATTAATGTATTCACAGATGATCTTGCATGCACCTAGACACACACACACACACACACACACACACACACACACACACACACACACACACACACACACACACACACACACACACACACACACACACACACACACGTGCGCGCGCGCGCACGCAAGCACGCACGCACACACATACACACACACACACACACACACACACACACACACACACACACACACACACACACACACACACACACACACACACACACATACGCATAACTACGTAGTACGTACATACATACATACATACATACATACATACATACATACATACATACACATACACACACATACACATACACATACACACATACATACATACATACATACATACATACATACATACATATATACATACATACACACATACACGCATACATGCATGCATGCTTACATGCTTACATATATACACACACGCGCGCGCGCAAGCACACATGTCTAGAGTAAAACTATCGTGTACCCTTTCTTTGTTTACAAGGATATTGATCCGTGAACACACATGTGGACAGCAGCATTAGGGATTCAAAAGCGTTTGCCTGCTACCCAATCCAGAAACTGTCAGGCAATCTTCACAACATCACGACCATTTATCAGCCATGACCAACGTTTCCTGGCCACTATCAAGACAGTTTCCGAACCATTTGGGATCCTGGCCATAAAAGCAGATCCACAATGATGAAGACAATTCCCAAGCCATCAGGATTCCAGCCATGAGGAGAGTGCCCTGGTCATCAGGGCAATCTCTTGTCACCACTTACATTCTCTAGCTATCAAGACTCCAATCACAGAAGCATTCTCAGCCATCGAGGCAGTTCCCCAAGACATCATTAGTTGGCACTAAGACAGTTCCTTGTCACTAAGACATCTGCCGAATGTTCGGAATCCCAGTCGCATGTACACATTATTTACCAACAACATGTATACATGGCTGGGGATTAAGGGAACGATCCAGTCATTAACACCCACCCATAAAGAAATTCTGGTTCCCATGTCATTTGAACCCGAGCCATCTAGACTGCACACAAGTCACCAAAATATATCTTCAGTCGTGTTGTCAGCTCCAAAGTCATCACGACAGCTCTTCAGTCACTAGGACAGTCAGGAAGCCATCGCTGCTGCAGCCATAGAGACAGTTTTCTCAGTGTTCAGGCACTTCTTCGTCACGAAAAGTGCGATCAATGAATACTACTTCCTAAACATCAAGACATTTCAAACTATCAAGGCATTGGTCAAGAAGCCAGCTCCACCCCTCTCCTCCCCCAGCCATGACAATAACTTCCCAATACGAAAGACAACATTCCTCCAGATGTCAACACAAACTTGCGACCATGAAGACCCCAATATCTTAAAAAAATTCTCGCGTTATCAGCATAGCTCTCCGATTCTGAAGACAATTCCTCTTTATCAGACCACATCCCCAGTTCTCAATGTGTTTCCTTGCCACCATAGTAGTTCCCTAGCCATCACGACAACTCCCTGATCATAAAGGCAGTTCTTGAACCATGAAGAATATTCTTCTCATTTCAAGATAGTTCACTGTTGTCAAGGCAGTTCCTCTACCATCAAGACAATCCCCCCCCATCCTCCTTCCACCATCAAGACAGTTTCACAGCCACCAAAATTGTGTTGTACTATGAAAACAGCGCTACACCATCAGGATAGCTCCCTGATCACGACGACAGTTTCTCAATCATAAAGGCAGATTTTTTTTTTTCTCTCCCAACATGACATCAGTTCTCCAACAATTAAGACTGTTCCACAGCTATCAAATAGTTCTCCAAACGTCAAGATAGTTTACCACCCACCAAGATAAGGCGCCTATATGAAAACAGTTTTCTGA
>JADBJO010006735.1:60000-67500 GCA_016801955.1 Conus betulinus | reverse complement strand
ATCTCTCCGTTGCTCTCTCTCTCTCTCTCTCTCTCTCTCTCTCTCTCTCTCTCTCTCTCTCACTCTCTCTCTCTCTCTCTTTCTCTCACACACACACACACACACACACGCACACACGCACACACACACACACACAACACACACACACACACACACAACACACACACACACACACACACACGCACGCACGCACGCACGCACACACACACACACACACACACACACACACACACACACACACACACACACACACACACACACACACACACACATTTTATCTTCTTTTTTTTTATATGGCGTACACCAGAAACATACAGAAAGCTGTCGACCCATCCTTAGTACAAAACGGGCATGACTATTGTTTGTTTGTTTGTTTGCTTTTTTTTTTTTTTTTTTTTTTTTACATCTCACCACCCATCCCGTCTTCCACCCTATCCACCCCAACAGGCCTTCAAACCCTCAGCCCTCTGCCCCACCCTCACACCCGCCTTCCCCTTTCTCCCCAGCCTGGCATTTTCGTACCTTCTGTATCCTCTTCCTTTTGTACCCCTTACCTTGTCCTTAATAAAACAAGAAGAAACTACAGTTCTAAACATCAGACCCATTAGGGAAAAAAACTCCAATAATTGCTGGACAAAACACCTTTGTCTTTACACCTTTAATAGTACATAGACAGCTCTGTAGAAATATAACCAGTCCTGAGAAATGAAATGAGCTGGCTCCCAAAAATTCACTTTTAGCCAGACCGTGAGTGACCTTTTTAACCCCCCCCCCCCCCCCCTCTCCCACCATAAAGACAGATAAGCGGCGCGCATGCATCAAGCCATCAAACGTTCAGCTGGGACGCACACGCAGTCTAAGATGGACGTTCCCAGTCAAAACAAGGTGGAACGGGTTCTCCTGTTCTCACGCATCAGTGACCACGACGGGAGAGCTG
Source organism: Conus betulinus (assembly GCA_016801955.1). NCBI lineage: Eukaryota > Metazoa > Mollusca > Gastropoda > Neogastropoda > Conidae > Conus > Conus betulinus. The sequence goes on along the minus strand of JADBJO010006735.1, from coordinate 66,563 downwards.
AACGCCTGCAAAAGTGCCGCCTGCCTGCACTCTGGATGACTATGCTCTGTCATGGCAACGGAAGTGTATGAAATACTGGAAGATGCTGGCCATGACAGGTGGGGGTGGGGGGTGGGGGGAGGCGCAGATGGGGAGGATGGGTTGAGGTGGGGGGTGGGGGGCAAAATCTCTCTCTCTCCTCTCTCTCTCTCTCTCTCTCTCTCTCTCTCTCTCTCTCTCTCTCTCTCTCTCTCTCCCGGTGTTCAGTTCAGTGTTCTCTATCTCTCTCTTTCTCTCTCTTCCTCACTCTTCTTCTCCCCTTCTCCCCCCAACCCCCCACCCCCCATCTCTCCTCTCTCTCTCGCTCTTATCTCTCTCTCTCTCTCTCTCTCACTTCTTCTCTTCTTCTTCTTCTTCTTCTTCTTCTTATTCTTCTTCTCTCTCTTCAGTGTTCACTTCAGTGATGTCTATCTCTCTCTCTTCTCTCTTTTCCTCTCCTCGGCCCTCTTTCTCCCTCCCCCACCCTCACCCCCAACATCTCTCTCTCTCTCTCTCTCATCTCTTCTCTCTCCCCTCTCTCTCTCTCTCTCTGTTGTCTCTTGTCTCTGAATGGAACGTCCAGCACTCTACATTTTATCTGCTTCTGCCTTGCCTCCTCTTTTTCTCGTCTCCCCATTTCAGTTAGAGTACTCTGAAATCGAGGTAGTGGCATATCGTTGTCTCCCACCACACTAGGATTGTGCTGTTTTCCCAAGGATGGCGGTGGCACTGGAGGCAGCACGAGACATCACTGTGTGTTCTTGTCACTGGCGGGAAAGAGGAGGGCTCGATCAATGCTCTCTCTCTCCCTCATTCAACGGGTCCACACATTCTGTGAGCTGGAAGAGTGCGCTAGCTTTCAATTTGTTTGGGCCCCTTTCCCCAAGCCCTCTGTACCCGTTCCATGTAGCCTCTTCTCGTGCCTCTTCATTCTGTCCATACCTCCCTCTATTTTCTATTCCTTTCAATAGTGTCGGTTCATATGTCGAGTACTCTACGTGTGTGTGGTGTGTGTGTGTGTGGTTGTGTGTGTGTGTGTGTGTGTGGGTGTGTGTGTGTGTGTGTGTGTGTGTGTGTGTGTGTGTGTGTGTGTTAGTGTGTGTGTGTGTGTGGTGTGTGTGTGTGTGGTGTGTGTGTGTGTGTGTGTGTGTATTTGTGTGCATGTGTGTATGTATTTGTGTGCGTGCGTGCGTGCGGTGCTGTGTGTGTGTGTGTGTGTGTGTGTGTGTGTGTGTGTGTGTGTGCGTGCGTGCGGCGCCGTGCGCGCGCGTGCGTCGTGCGTGCGTGCGTGTGTGTGTGTGTGTGTGTGTGTGTGTGTGTGTGTGTGTGTGTGTGTGTGTGTTGTGTGTGTGAACTGTCCTACACATTGTGTTTTCATTTTAATAATACATAAGTCAGAAAGAGATGTGATAATGGAAGTTATGGAGGAGAGAGAAACAGAGAGAGACAGAGACCGAGCCAGAGACAGAGAGAGAGAGAGAGGAAGAGAGAGAGAACGAAAGAACGAAAGAAGAGAGAGAGAGAGGGTGAGGAGGGAGAGAGAGGTGAGTGGGAGAGAGAGAGATAAGAGAGAGAGAGAGAGAGATGAGAGAGGAGAGAGAGAGAGAGAGAAAGAAAAGGACAGACAGACAGACAGACCGAGAGAGAGAGAGGAGAGATGACGAGAGATGAGAGAGCGAGAGAGCTCAGGAGAGAGAGAGACTCCTTGTCCTTAGAAATTCCCAAAGTCGAACAGAATGCAGGCCAAAGGAAAGCTGCCCTACAGTGGCCATGGACTTTAAGAGAGAGCACTCAGTGAGTCCCCTTCCTCTCCGCCAGTGAAAGGACCTTGGAGTGAGGTCCTGGTTCTCCTTCTTTCTCTTTTTTCTTTGACAAACGGCGTAGGTTAGTGCTTGAACGGTAGTCAATCATTGTGGACAAAACTGTTAGAGAAGAATACGAGGGTGCTTGGAGGCATGGAAGTTAGGGGGATAAGGGGGGAGGGGGGGGGGGGAGAGAAGAATCGGAAGTAAGAAAGAAAGAATGTCTTATTGAAAGTTAAGTTCCGTACAGAAATTAGATATTGAAAAGCAGAAGAGAGAAGTTGATTGAGGGCAAAAGACATTTGAAAAATAGAGGGTCTGGATGAAAAGAAAATGGATCACAGTTGCAACGTTTTTTTTTTTAATCTTTTTCTTTTTAAATATCGTTAAAAGTATTTTTAAAAAAAAAAAACAAACAAACAAACAAACAAAAAAAAACCTAAGAGATCTAAAAGCGTCATAATTTGTCTTGTATCTATTTGTCCGTATTGTCTTGTGGAATCGCTAACAACTGGTTTTTTTTTAATTTAAAGATGCGGTTTAGATACACCAATCACGATTCGAATGTGGAGAGATGAAGGAAGGATGCAGAGGAGAAAGAGGAGGCAGGAGAAGGAATCAAAGGCAGACAGACAGACAGAGGGACGGGAGGCATGGAACACCCCATCATGACATAGGCCAGACAGATATACAGACATCATCAAACAGGGAAGCAGACATACACGATTCGAGGTTGGCCCACTCTGGCCATCAGGCTGTAAAGTCCACAGCGACAAGATAGTGTGATCTTGATTTAGTAGTGTTCAGGGGATGAATAAAAGAAGTAAATTGACGAAAAAAAAAAAAAAAACGATGGGAAAGGAAGAATTTTGAACCAAAGAGTGACAAAAAGAGAGAAAGAAAAAGGTTTTAAGAATTGTTAATCAGATTCTCAAAATATAGAAGAAAGAAGAATGCTACAGTTAACCTTGTTACTTCGAAAGCAAAATTAAACAATGGCGAGAATCTGACTTTTTGTCTTAACGTGTGAAGAATACATGCAAAGCAGCATGAAGGGCATAGGTTGGGTGGAGAGGGAGAAGTGGCATGTGGGTGCAACAGCAACAACAAGATCCTCAGCAGGAAAATTGATCACGCAGATAAAATTATGTTGCAGTGCATTGGTAATGTCAAAAGAAGAGAAAAAAGGTGACTGATAAAGAAAAAAAAAAAAAACCCAAGAAGTATTCAGTGCCCGCCCTGCTAGCACGTTCGTATCTCCATCTTGTCCTGTCTCAGTATTGCAGACGAGGCGCACAAACGCATTAACTCACGCACGGACGCACGTGCACGCACGCACTCACGCGCACGCGCGCGCGCGCGCGCACGCACCACACACACACACACACACACACACACCACACACACACACCCTCTCTCTCTCTCTCTCTCTCTCTCTCTCTCTCTCTCTCTCTCTCTCTCTCTCTCTCTCTCTCTCTCACACACACACACACACACACACACACACACACACACACACACACACACACACACACACACACACACTGCATTACTCACACAGGCACACATGCGCCACCCAGCTCTTTAAACACAAAAGTAGAATTGCACTTAAAAGAGTGAAGAAAGAACCAATCGAAAACAAGGAGAATTTTCTTTATCATTTCGGAAAAATAGCTGCTGCCCTGTGTGTGTGTGTGTGTGTGTGGGTGTGTGTGTGTGTGTGTGTGTGTGGGGGTGTGTGTGTGTGTGAGAGAGAGAGAGTGGAGAGAGAGAGAGAGAGAGAGAGAGAGAGAGAGAGAGAGCTATTGCAGGATTCATCTGCCTCCCCCACCAGAGTGGGGGGAACTTGTTGTTGAAGGCGACAAGTTGTCCCTGTCAGAGAAAGCCGGCCCACTCAGGAGACAAGGCAACCTCAGAGCAACACCTGCCTCTCTGGGGATGGATGGGGAGAGACAGAACAATTCCTGTCATGTTAAGATCCTCCTCCTCAATTCAATGTGTATACTCATGTCCTGTCATGTTCTGTCGGGATTATGGGCCAGCTAGCCAAGGACGCAGTATAATTGCCGGAAGCATTTGAAGAACAAGAAACACTCGAAGGTGCTGGGGAGGGACCCAAAAGAAGCACTGTCTCCACTACCTTTAGAGCAGTCCTGTACCACCCTTGGAGGCCCTGCTCTGTGTGACGATGGGTACAGGCACGCGCAGGGCACTCCAGTAAGGTATCAAGGGACATAACTGCCCCAGAACAGAGGGTAAATCAGACTACAGGATGAAACTCATAACAGCCTTAAAGTAGCGTCCCCAGGGTGTACCAGCCCGTATTTCAGGACTGCAGAGCCCACCGGGCGGAAAAAAACACCACCCTCCAGCTGTCGAGACAAAATAGAGCTATATATACAGTTAAAAGTAAGGTGACAATGTAAAACATCTGGTGTTACAACCAAAAGACGTATCTGAAAGATACCTGCGACAGGTGTGGCTCTCTCAGTCAGTTCGTCTTTAATGCGTGGTGGTTGTATTTATTTTGGTCAATCATTCTAGAATATCCCTTTTACCAGGTCTTCAAAAATGTCTGAAATTAAAAACTCACGTGACTACTGTATAAATCTCGGTAGTATACAGAGCATTTCGCTTGGCTGATTCATCACATGGCATGAACTTTTGAGTTTTTTTTTTACCCTTTCACTGTGCAACAATGTTTTAAAGAAAATGTGGCTTTATGTTAGCCACACAACACTGTTTGCTCTTTATGGTTTCCAAAATAGATCTAAGGGAATTTCTTCAGTTTGACATCGTCAAAGGAGTTTGTTTTTGCTTGGCGTGTTTTATGCTTCTTCTTGTTTTACAGATCAGCGGACAATAGGGGTCTCATCAAAGATGTAATCAAACTCTGATTCTCCCATGCACACATCCAAAATGCCCAAAACATCCAAATCTAAATCGAGAAGAAACTGGTGTAGCTATCTTCATATGTCAAATGCGTACATAATCAAAAGTAGTAAACAAAACCATCTCTGCCAGAAAAAAAAAACACAAAAAAAAAAAAACCAAAGAAGATGGACAAACAAATACTTGGGAGGAAAAGAAGAGTATCGGCTGGAAAGGAGGAGAGAAAAGAAAAGAATGAGGTGTGGGAAACAGGGATACGGTACGTAATGGGATGTGATATGGGTGATGGGGATAAGCATTTTTATTTGGGTCTGCAGCCAACTAAATATTTGAGATTTCCAAGTCGTGATTTAAAAAAAAATAATAATAATCAAGTAGGGCAAAAAAAAAAAAAAAAAAAAACTATGTCAGATTCGCATCAACACAATTTTAAAAAAGCGCGGAATTATGAACAATTGATCTCGCCACCCAAAAACTACCAGTTTTTGATAGAAAGAAATCACCCCCACAAAAAAAAAAAATTACTTACGACCCAAAAGATAGCTAGTGCAAAAAACAGTACATGGGTTACAAGAGCATTAGACAGACAAGATGGCACAAATGTCCATAGACATTTTTAGAAATACGGTAAGGGTGGAGAGGAGGGCGGGGGGGGTGATATTAATGTGGGGGTGGAGATAGTAGTCGCATGGGAAGCGGAGAGGGTATGTGTAACATTCGTTTTAGAAAAAGGGAAACAAATCACAAAATCGTTGATGTCAAGGTTTGAAGCTGACCACCCTTAAGTCACCCCCATTCCACACCCCCCCCCCCAACCCACCTCCCCCCCCCCCCCCTCACTCCTCCTCCTCTCTATCTCTCTCTCTCTCTCTCTCTTCTCTCTCTCTTTCTCCTCTCTCTCTCTCTCTCACATGTTTATAGTGAATCCAGATGTTATGCTGCTGCTGCCGTTTTTTAATATGCTGATCGTAGAATCCATGACTTTCCCGTCCATTGCTATGTCGTCTCGACATTCATGTACCCCACCGCCTGAACGTTCCCCATCCCCCATTCACGCCCCTCAGTTCGCACCCTCTGCCACAATTTCTGTTCCCATAACTTCCTTTCTAATGGGTATTAGTGCTTGGTATTAGTGCGAGGTTCCCCACAAAAAAACACATATGAATTTGAGGAATCCCCTTTTTTTCCTACACCCCCCCCCCCCCGCGCCCCCCCCCCCCCCCCCCCCCCCCCCCCCCCCCCCCCCCCCCCCCCCCCCCCCCCCCCCCCCCCCCCCACCCCCCCCCCCCCCCCCCCCCCCCCCCCCCCCCCCCCCCCCCCCCCCCCCCCCCCCCCCCCCCCCCCCCCCCCCCCCCCCCCCCCCCTCCCCCCCCCCCCCCCCCCCCCCCCCCCCCCCCCCCCCCCCCCCCCCCCCCCCCCCCCCCCCCCCCCCCCCCCCCCCCCCCCCCCCCCCCCCCCCCCCCCCCCCCCCCCCCCCCCCCCCCCCCCCCCCCCCCCCCCCCCCCCCCCCCCCCCCCCCCCCCCCCCCCCCCCCCCCCCCCCCCCCCCCCCCCCCCCCCCCCCCCCCCCCCCCGCCCTCCCCCCCCCCCCCCCCCCCCCCCCCCCCCCCCCCCCCCCCCCCCCCCCCCCCCCCCCCCCCCCCCCCCCCCCCCCCCCCCCACCCCCCCCCCCCCCCCCCCCCCGCCACCCTCCTCCTTGCCCGAATGCAAGGCCCTAAAACCCAGTTCCGCTCCAACTCTCAAGGGCACTACCATTTTCTACCCAGCCTCTCTTTTTCTGCTTTCGCTTTTGTATGCTACGCCCCCCTTTACCTTACAGTAACAGTCCAGGATGCAGAACAAATGGAAGATG
>JADBJO010006735.1:52500-55000 GCA_016801955.1 Conus betulinus | reverse complement strand
GTGTGGTGTGTGTGTGTGGTGTGGGGGGGGGGGGGGGGGGGGGGGGGGGGGGGGGGGGGGCGTGGATTCAGAAGAAAATTCAGAAAACAGAGACGTCTAGACCAAAAGGAAGTGGGTCATACTTGCGAAGTTGTCAAAATTGCTTAGATTTTTTTTTTTTTTTTTGTTATTATTATTGAATAACTAAAGGTACAGTTCTTTTTTTCTTCTTTTATATAGATATACCAATTACAAACAGTATGTGAGAGAGAGAGAACAAGGAAGCAGAGGAGGAGGAAGGACGAGGAGGAAGAGGAGACAGGAAGGCAGACAAGCGGACAGATGGACATGAGGCGGGGACCAACGCAACATGAGATACGACCAAAGAGATATACAGACATCATCAAACAGGGAAGCAGACACACACGAACTAAAGGCTGACCCCGCGTTAGCCATAAAGCAATCAAGCAGGCATAATAGTTTTCGTCCACAACGGCAAAATAACTGCAGCATTAGAATTAGGAGTGTTTAGGGAGTGAAGAAAAATCAAGACGTACGAAAAGAATGTTGAAGAAAAAAAAAGACGACAGGAAGAAATGAAAAAAAAAAAAAAAAACAACAACAAAGACAGAAAGAGAGAAACATTTTATTTTTGGACTTGTAATGGGATTCCGACAACACAAAAGTAGGAAAAAAATCACATATTTCAGCTATCTTCTTTCCTTCGAAAGCAACGTTGAAAGAAAGAGGCAGTTTGCCTTTTTATCTAAGATGTGAGGAATACATTCCGCGGTGGAATGAAGGGCACAGGTTGGGTAGAGAAGGAAAAAAGGGCAGCAGGTGGGTACAATGCCAACGATAGCTTCCTGAATAGGACGCCTATTACAAACTGCAGATGAATCACGTCACATTCTAGGGATGATCCCAAAAGAAGAATAAGAACAGCAATTGAAAAAGGAAAGGGAATCATCATGTGTTCTGCTCGCACGTCATTTCCCCCATATTTCCTGTCTTGATATTGAAGAACACACACACACACACACACACACACACACACACACACACACACACACACACACACACACACACAGGCTCTTCAAATAGAAAGAAAGCAGAATAGCACTCGTAATAGTGGAGAACGAACCTATTGTAGATAAAAGAGACACTTTTCCTTCAGTTTAGAATATGTCATCCGGCCCTACCTGAGAGAGAGAGAGAGAGAGAGAGAGAGAGAGAGAGAGAGAGAGAGAGAGAGAGAGAGAGAGAGAGAGAGAGAGTCCAGTACTTTGAAACTCCAATGTCCGTGGATTGAAGTTCCTTTCGACATGTGATGCATTTTTAACAACAGTGAATAGAAAGCCTAACGACATGATTAAGGGCAAACAGTTACATAAAACCGAAAAGCAAATGTAATATAAAAATAATAATGTATTTTACAAAAAATGTTGCCGTTATAGTGGCATGCCGCCCCGGACAATTGTTCACATTTTGTAATTCATATCTCTGTAATTCTGTGTGTGTGTGTGTGTGTGTGTATGTGTGTGTGTGTGTGTGTGTGTGTGTGTGTGTGTGTGTGTGTGTGTGTGTGTGTGTGTGTGTGTGTGTGTGTGTGTGTGTGTGTGTGTGTGTGTGTGTGTGTGTGTGTGTGTGTGTGTGTGTGTGTTTGCGTGCGTGCGTGCGTGCGTGCGTTTGTGTGTCAGTGTGTGTATGTGTGTGTGTGTGTGTGTGTGTGTGTGTGTGTGTGTGTGTGTGTGTGTGTGTGTCTGTGTCTGTGTGTATGTATTTGTGTGTGTGTGTGTGTGTGTGTGTGTGTGTGTGTGTGTGTGTGTGTGTGTGTGTGTGTGTGTGTGTGTGTGTGTGTGTGTGCGTGTGTTGTCATTATTAGAGAGAGAGAGAGAGAGAGAGAGAGAGAGAGAGAGAGAGAGAGAGAGAGAGAGAGAGAGAGAGAGAGTTTTACTCTCCGACCCAATGGAACGAAACAGACTGACATACAGACACAAGGGAACAGTAATCAGACGAAACCAAAGATGCCACACAGTGACCCTTGACTTAAGTAGAGACCATCGAGTGTGTCCTCTTTCGTTCAGCCATGAAAGGACCCCAGCAGCAATCTTCTGTCAGAGTCTCCTTTCTTTGAAGAACAATAGGTTAGTGTTGGCACGCTCATTGGTGCCAGATTTTTTAGAGAAGAGTGAGAGAGTGCTTGATGAACGGGGCTGGGGTGAAGGAGAAGGACGATTGGGAGCGTATTTAAAGTTTACATTCCAGACAGGGTTTATATTTTAGAAAGAAAAAAGAACTAACACAGGAGAAGGCAGAAAACTCAAAAGAAATTGAGAAAACAGATGTCTTGACGAAAAGAGAATGAGTCACAGTAGCGACATTTTCAAAAGTATTTTGACTTATTCATGACTTAACTAAGTGTGCAGTGTTTGAACTGTTTTTTTCCGTGAATTAAATTCACCAAACACAAAGGGACTGTGACAGAGAAGAGGATGTGTTCAGGAGGAGGAAAGAGGAA
>JADBJO010006735.1:45000-47500 GCA_016801955.1 Conus betulinus | reverse complement strand
TGTGAATAATCAGCTCTAAATAAACTGAATTTAACATGACTCTCTCTCTCTCTCTCTCTCTCTCTCTCTCTCTCTCTCTCTCTCTCTCTCTCTCTCTCTCTCTCTCTCTCTCTCTGTTCGTTTTCTTCGTTTTCTTCTTGTTCTTCTTTCTTTTTTTTTTTCTGTCTGTCTGTCTGGGGCTTTTTTCTTTCTTGTTTTTCCTCCTCTCTCCTCCGCCTCCCCTCTTCTGCTTCTGCATTCTTCTTCTTCTACTTCTTCTTCTTCTTCTTCTTCTTCTTCTTCTTCTTCTTCTTCTTCTGTTTTTCAAGGAAATGAATTTCCCGAAATCTTTCATTTGAAATTAGAATTGATATTCAACGGTATTTGAAATCTCCTCAGGAGGCATCCACTCAATAGTTTTAGCGAAATTAGATCGCAAGTTTTTACCATTTCTCAAATGAATCCTCTTCTGTTAAGGAGTGCATACTCTGATGATTTATTGTAATCAAATTTGGATTTCTGGCATGTTAAATCCAATTACTTTAAGAAGTAAATATTTAACTCAAGATGAATTATGTTCTATGTAAATCTCTCTCTCTCTCTCTCTCTCTCTCTCTCTCTCTCTCTCTCTCTCTCTCTCTCTCTCTCTCTCTCTCACACACACTCACACACACACACACACACACACACACGTTTGCTTCGTCTTTCTTCGTCTTCTTCTTCTTCTTCTTCTCCTTCTTCTTCTTCTTCTTCTTCTTCTTCTTCTTCTTCTTCCTTTTCTTCTCTTCTTCTTCTTCTTCTCTTCTTCTTCTTCTTCTTCTTCTCTTCTTCTTCTTCTTCGGCAAGGTTCTGTAAAATCTCTCATTTTTTATGTCAATAGAAGACGCACGTCTTGGAATCCTTCGTTTCAAATTGAAATTAATATTCACAGGTGGTTAAAATTGACGCTCATCCGTCAATTGTAACGGCCATTGATGTTAAAGATTGCTATCGTCTTTCCTGAGATGAATCCTCTTCAAACCAGTCGTTCGTAGTTCAGTGGTCTATTATGGAGTCATGTTTCAAACTCTCGTATGTTTATATCAGTTTAAGCATTTATAAAAGAGCAAAGCATCAAACTTTGAATAAAACAAAATTACCAACTCATTGTATAAACCGTTTTGCCTCAAAATCTCTCTCTCTCTCTCTCTCTCTCTCTCTCTCTCTCTCTTCTCTCTCTCTCTCTCTCTCTCTCTCTCTCTCTCTCTCTCTCTCTCTCTCTCCCCCCCCAACCTTCAGAAAACAACATACACACTCTTCCTCACTTGAATGCAAAGCAGTTGCTATATCCTGTACCATGTACGTTTCGGTAAAAGCATTTGTGCCATGAGGCCTTACACAGCATTGTCGATGACCGGCTGAACAAGTACAGGCATTGCGATGTCTATATGTTGATTTTATGAAGGCTTTCTGTGTGATTGACCATAACTTTCTCTGCAGATTAGAAATACGAGGCTCCCCCACAAATAAGCGTCAAAACTCTTTAACTTATATCTAACAAATAGGCAACAGTACGTAACAACAGCTATTGTCTTCACAGGTATAACCCTTCGCTATGGTATTCTACAATGCACACATCTAGGTCCTTACTCGTTTCAATTTACATTAAGTTATCTCCCGCCTTATGCAATATTCCATGTGAGTTGTTTGTGGACGATCAAACAAATCTACACATGACTCTGACATAGCAACTTTAACAGGAAAGTGTTACAAAAAATGTTACAAGAATTGTTTTTTTCAAAGACAATCTTAATGCTATGATAAAATGAAATGAAAAACAATTAGATATGACTTCGTCATCAAAAAAAACAACACGAAGGAATTGATTAACATGAGCTGAGACAAAATATTCATAATAACACGTCCTCTACTAAACCTTAATACTGAAGCTGTGGAAACATGCTACACACAATAGTGTTGAAATAAATTTTGATAACAATGGTATTTAGTAATCTCATATGTCTTCCTGTGCAAAGAGCCATCCTTAAAATCAATACCCCGGCTCAAAATATTGATCTGTTCAAATCCAGCTGATCATATTCCGCTTCCACTCAATGGATTTCAATCCCAGACAACACCAGCGTTTATAAACTTTCAGACACAATTATTTGAAATGTCTTATGTGCTACACCTTCCTGTCAGTACACAATAAATATAAAGACCAGACAAGTATACTGTATTATATTGTTATTATCATTTTAGTGGGTTTTGATTTGGGTTGTTGTTGTTATGGTGGGCGATGGTGGTGATGATGATTGTGGTGGTTGTGGTTCTTTCTTTGTTGTTGTCTGCTTGTTTTGAATGAATTCCATCTTCTCTTTGGCATAGAGTATCGGGTGTGTCTAGATGGTCGTGGGACCACATATGACAGAGAACACAAATAATTGTCTTGCAAAATTTCGTCTTCGTCAAAAACGGCTGCACAATACTGATAAGACAACCAAACCCAGGTGGAGAATAGTGTTCACCCCAAAACCACGTT
>JADBJO010006735.1:35000-42500 GCA_016801955.1 Conus betulinus | reverse complement strand
AGAAAGAAGAAAAGAAAGCAAAAGTTTGTCTTCCTCAGACTGTCAAATATCTGCACAACGCTGATCAAGAGAACAGCCAAAGACAAGCAAAACAACAGCAATAACAACAACAACAACAACAAAAAAACCCTGATCATCCCAAATCCACGTTTAGCACCGACCAAGAACGGACCATACACCCCCATCATGCCAGTTACGCAGCCCCACGCATCAAGCCATCAAATTCTCTCCTGAACTGGGCACACAGACTGAGATGGGTGCGCTTCCAGTCAAGTCAAGGGTAGAAAGAAACCGTTTTTACCGTTCTCACGCATCAATGATCAGATGGTTGAAAACAAAATGTCTGAAGAAAATGTCTTGGCAGCCTTGTGATGAATGTGGACAGTCGTGGCGATAGACGTGTGGGGAATGCTAGGAGATGCTCACCATGCCTGTCGTTTAAACGCAGCCATTGATTCGGGAGTGGTAGATAATGGGGTGTGTTGGGGATCGGTTTTAGTGGTGTCGAATGTATGGTACTGGTGATGTATTTCAGTACCCCCCACCTCTCTCTCTCTCTCTCTCTCTCTCTCTCTCTCTCTCTCTCTCTCTCTCTCTCCTCTCTCTCTCTCTCTCTCTCTCTCTCTCTCTCCGCGCGCGCGCGCGCGCGCACGCGCGCGCTGTTCCTGTCATCATCAGATGATGAACTTGTAATTAAGTCAGTTGCGAAATTCATCGCGGAAGCATTGAAAATTAGACAGATGAAGGATAGCAAAATTTAAAACTAGTGCATTGTTAGAGATATATAATCATGAATGTTATCATTCATCGCATGTGGAAGAGCAGTAAGATACAATGTCATCATTTGATTGAGTGGGATGGTCGAGTCAGTCTTAAGATTTTTTTTAACTCTCACTGTATTACTCCTGTGCGTGAGGACATAAGGAAATGTTACGAATTTATTTGTTTTTATTAGCCTTTGATTTGATACACACTAAGAATGAATGTGTACTATTTGTTTGCAGAAAAGGAAAGGAAGAGGGAAATGTTATTTGTTCTGTAACCCCCCTCCCCCCCTGTCAAAAGACCTCTTTGGTAATCACAATAAAATATCAGTGGCAAAAAAAGTCTCTCTCTCTCTCTCTCTCTCTCTCCTCTCTCTCTCTCTCTCGCTCTCTCTCTCTCTTCTCTCTCTCATTGTCATTCATCAAGATGTTTCTATTAAATGGACTATCTAAATGCATTTTAACGTGGCATGCTTCACACACACAAACACACAACACACACACACACACCACACACACACAGAACGCCACTGCACGACACGCACGCACGCACGCACGCACGCACGCACATCACACACACACACACAACACACACACACACAACACCACACGCACGCATGCACGCCGCACGCACCGCACCACACACACACACACAACACACACACCACACACACACACACCACACACACACACACACCACACACACGTGCGCGCGCAGCGCATACCACGCACGCGCATGCGCACACACACTTTTGTTTTTAACCAGCCGTAAAGACTAGAGGTTTAAAAAACATGTTCACTACAACTGAAATAGCTCTGTGTACCAATCGCGTATACATACTGACATTCCAAGCCTCATCGCTCCTCCCCTCCTTTCACCCCCCAACCCCCACCCCCCCCCACCCCACCCCCACCCCCCCCCCCTCCTTTGTGTTTTCATCTTTGCTCACTTTCTCTCCATTTTGTACTACTTCCGCTTCATGTGGCCGGGTTACCCTCTGCCTGACACAAAATGTTTTGTCCACAGCACTTAACCTAAGATCACACGCACGGAAAAGAGAAACGACCTTAGACCCCCCTAAGTGTTGGGTACAATCTCCGTCTTCCACCAGACTTCAATGATATGTGCACAATGCTGATAAAATACGACTGCCCAGGAAAAATGTCGGCCCAGCCCCAGATATAAATAAAGCATTAAATACAGATCATCGATAACAGGGTGCTGACCTACTGTGACTTCATACACCACTTACGCAGCGCACGGCATCATGCCGTCACATTCTCTTCTGGGATGGTGCAAGCGCAGTCTGAAATGGGTGTTCACAGTCAAGAAAAAAAAGCTGGTGGAATTACTTTTGCGCGTTCTCCGATACATCGGCGATCAGATGGGGACACAAAAGGATCTAAAAGAACTGCGGCGCGCCCCATCCTTGTAATTTCCTCTGTGCCGAGCACACTATGCGAAATGGTGTAGTGTGTCACTAGGCAACAATAAGCGTGGTGCACACACCTGTTGCTTGGCTCAGTACTGAAAAGGCACCATTTCGTCGTTGTACCAGTTGTGTTGACGGGTCTGCTGTGTGACCCCTGCTCTAGCCATTCTTATCCCAGGACCACGTTGTGATCAACAGGTCTGCGGTGAGGTGTCTCGGGTCATAAGTCTGAACTGGATGTTATTGGCGATGTCTCTTTCAGCGACGTCTCTCTCTCTCTCCTCTCTCTCTTCGTCTCCTCGTCTCTTCCTCTCTAGATGACATATAAAAATAATTACAATGTCTTACTTCGTCTATTTGACACACAACACGCGCGCGCACACACACAAACCACACAGCACACACACACACACACACTGGCCCCAACAAAAATCACAACAACCACACACAACACGCGCCAACCAACACACACACCACTGCGCGCGCACGCAACCTCACACGCACTCGTCGCACGCAAGCCACGCACGCAAGCACACTCCTACACGACACAACACACACGCAACACACACACACACACACCACACACAAACACACACACACACACACTCACACACCGCACGCTACCGCACGCACGCACGACACACACCCACACACACACTCACAACAAACACAAAACACACCACAAACACACCACAACGCACGCACGATACGCACACACGCACGCACGTCACACACGACCACACACACGCACACACTAACGCACACAAACTAACGAAGACACACACACACACGCTTTCACACACACGACTCAACGCGCGCACGCTCGCACGCACTCACGCCACACACATTACACTTACACCACAACACACGCACACACACACACACACACACACACCACACACACACATTCACAACGCACGCACACTTGCATGCACGCACGCACGCGCGCACTTTACACACAACACCACCCCCCACACACGCACACACACCACACACACACCCGCACGCACACGCACGCTCGCACTCACTCACGCACACGCACACACACCTCCACACTACACACACACACACACCCCACTCCCGCATTTGCGCACTCACGCATCACGCACTCATTAACATTACACACACAACACACACACCCACGACCACACACATGCACCACACACACACAACACCCACACACGCGCGCACGCACAGCGCACGCGGGCGCGCGCACATAGGCACACAAGCACGCATGCCAATGGCCCACACTTCTTTCACTGTAAAGTGTTCTGGCACCTCAGACCCTAAACACCACCTGAGATATGGTTTAAAAAAAACCACTATATCTATTATATATATATAATATATATAATGTTTAGATCCTTTGCATGTCAGGGTCCCACCACTCCTTCCGTTTACTCTGTCCACACTTTCCAATCCCTCCCCATGTCACCTCCAACATTCTTGTATATCTTATCTCGCTCATCAACTTCTATCCTTTATGTCATGACCACACTATTTAGCTTGCAGAAGCCTCTACCTGCTATAGATATTACAGTATGCTAGCAATAAACGTGGGAGCAAGTGTGGGAGCACATGATGTGAAAAGAGACTGGGACGCCACCTATGGCCCTTTTTTTTTTGCACCTGTGGGGCAACCATTCAGAGTCCACAGACTCTTCCCCAATGTGAGCCCAACCAAAACCCACCTCGAACCAATGTTTCAGTCGTTGTAGTTACCAGTTGCAGGAATGTACGCCAATACCACGATCAAGCAGGTCATGCTTGCACGCCGCATCAGGGATCATTCAAAACCTCCTCCCAGATGTGTGCCCTCACAGTCCTCGAGAGGTGTTGGTGTGTTCCCAGGCATGACAAGATGAAAGAGCGCGTTCGAAGTCTCGCACGCGCGTGACTATGCTCAGATGGGGAGACCGGAGAAGGTCAGGGGGAAAGAAAAAAACTGCGTCTGCCGTTTATTAATGATAAATGTCCATAGTAACGGAAAAGTGTTAGGGAGGGCTGGGAGATTAATGTCATGGACAGTTCTGAAAAGGACAAGCCATTGATTTAGGAGGGGTGGGGGGGTTAACGGTATGGGTGGGTGATCGGGTGTGGTCATTCTGAATTATGTTATGGCCCGAGGCTCTTGAATGAGTCCTTTGGTCTCGACGTCTCTCGTTCTCTGTCGTCGTCTGTCTGGTCTCTCTGTCTGATCCTGTATGTCTCGCTTTCTATTCTCTCCTCTCTCTCTCTCTCATATGAACTAATTTAATGGAGTATGGATGCCGTTGTACACATGCGCGGGCGCGCACGCAAGCACGCACATGCGCGCACACACGCACACCCCATACAAACAACACTCACGCGCGCGCGCACGTTGCGCGGCGAGCGCGCGCACATACCACACACACCACACACACCAAACACACAACACACCCACACCCAACACACACACACCCACCAACCGCACCAAACACACACGCTTTCTTCGTTCAACAGACTAAAAGTATCCTTGTCTTAAGACCACTGGCGCAAACGTTGACGCCAGAACACGCCACCACCCAAGCGCGCACAGCTGTGCGAAACCCCACATCGGTATCCCACTGAACACACTCCCGTCTCCCGCAAGTCTCGCCTTCACAAATAACCAGAGCCACGCGGTACACACCAAACACACACCACACACAACACCAACACTTACAGTCTCTTCACTTCCATCCGATAATACACTCTAATGTTCGATCTAACTGAACTTCTTTCTTGAGCAAGTTCTTCACATTTCCTAACCCCATGACCTCCCCATACATCACGTACTCCCAACTGTTCTCTCCACCCCCATAACAGCCCCAACACCACGCCGGCGCCACCCCCCAGTACAAAAACCGCCTACACCTAACTGCAGGAAAAATCGAAACCCAAAAACAGCACTCCTGCCGATCACACCCAAAACCCACCGCTCACCGCCCGACGTGGCAAGTGCGGAACCATCGACGCTCATACGGCCATCCAACAGCACTCCCCTCCCCCCCCCAGTCCCAAGACACCTTTCCCACCCCCAGTGCACACGCCTGCCACACAGAAAGTCAAAACTCACACAGATGGGCCCACTATTCCAAGCATTGGAGATACCGATGGGTGTTCCCAGTCAAGAACAAGATGCCCGACGAAGACGTTTTGCCGTTCTCCTCCGGACACATCTGTGATTAGATCGGGAGACTGAATGTCCCTGGGGAAAAAAAACACAAAAAAAAACAAAACAAAAACAACTCCGTCCCACAGTCCAGTTCGTGATGAATGTGCTGAGGTCATTGGTAAAGGAAAGTGTAGGAAGAATGCTGGGAGAGACTGCCATGAAAGTTCTGGAAAGGGCAGCCATTGATAGAGGAGTGGGTGAAATGAAAACCATGTTAATGATCAGCATGAATCATGCTCTGAGGGTAATATTACTGGCGATAGAGAAAGGTTACTGGCGATTGTCCTTTGAGTCTCTCTCTCTCTCTCTCACTCACTTCACAATCTTCCGTCTCTCCTCTCTCGTCTCCTCTTCACTCTCTCTCCCCATCTCTCTCATCGTCCTCTCTCTCCCATGCTCTCCTCTTTCTCTCTCTCCTATCTAACTCTCTTCCGGTTCTCCCGGGTTAGATTTGTGATGATGCTCGTTCCTAAAACGTGTTTGGGAATGCTTTGAACGTAGCTATGCCCTTTCTTTTACGTGTCTGTAAGATAAACGCATCTCTGTTCTCTTTCCCCCTTCTCTCTCCCCCCCAACCCGCCCCCCCCCCCCCCACCCCCCCACCCTCCCCCCTCCTTCCTTGGCTCCCCCCCCCCCCCCCCCACGCCCCCCCCCCCACCCCCTTGGTCCCCCCCCCCCTGATTTGTGTCCCCCCCCCCCCCCACCCACCCCCCCCCCCCCCCCCCCCCCACCCCCCCACCCCCCCTCCCCCCCCCCTCCCCCCCCCCCCCCCCCCCCCCCCCCCCCCACCCCATCCCCCCCCCCCCCCCCCCCCACCCCCCCCCCCACCCTGTATTCCTGAGATCTACCATTCTCCTCATTTCCTGGTGCCACAAGGTTTCTTTTGAACGCTGGGCGATTTATAAACCCCTTCATTGAAGTAAGAAATTGATTTCCATACCATCGAAAATGTAGTGAAGTGTTAACGTGACTCTCTCTCATTGAATTTTTCAACTCTAAAGACTTTGATTCAAACCATGGGCAAACAAACTGAGATATGGTGTGTATTGATTTAAAAAAAAAAAAGTGTTTGTTTACACATTGGCATTCTTTTGGAACGAAACCTGGGAAGAGAGAAGGCTGTAAAGGGCTGGGGTGGGACTAGGCAACACAAAATGGGGAAAAAAGGGGGAAAAATGATGTAATCGGATTTTTGTATTAAGGTAAGTTTTGGGAAATAGTTCATAGATGATTTTCAAGTGACATTACCTCGTATGGTTTTTTTCTTTCCTTTTTCTTTTTATTCTTTCTTTTTTTTGTCATTTATTTTCTTTTTCCTTTGTTTTTTGCTTCCCAGTCTTCTTTTCTTCTTCTCCTCCTCCTCCTCCTCCTTCTTCTTCTTCTTCTTCTTCTTCTTCTTCTTCTTCTTCTTCTTCTTCTTCTCATTATTATTATAATCATTATTATCATTGTTATTATTATCATCATCATTATATTATTATTATATTGTTGTTGTTGTTATCTTCATTGTTGTTGTTCCTGTTGTTACTGTAATCATTGCTTGTCTTAATTGCATTGTATCAAGTACAGATTCTGTCAAAAAGTTTTAAGCGCGTGGTTGTGTGACACGGAACCAGCCAAACTGGTGATCTACCTCCGTTGACATTGCAAACGGCAAATACGTGTATAAAGCTAAAAATAATGAACCATGAAAAAAAAAATCAGTAATTTTCCAGACACGCACGCTACCATTGCAACCCCACTAATGATTGTTTTGCTACAACATTGCTGGCCCCAATGAGGAGTTTTGGGTTCAATTCAGAGCTTTGAAGGACATGTCTGTCTCTGTAGCCTTGTTAAAAAAATATAAACAAACAAACAAACAAACAAACAAAAAAAAAAAAAAAAAAAAAACCACCACCTTTTCTACCACCTCCCAAAAGCTTGCTGTTATGCAACATACTGTCAGTGAACATCAAGTCAAGCCATGTTTGTTGGGAACCGAGGCAGGCGTTAATGAACGTATTGTCATTATTCACCAGTTAAGCTGTTTGTTTGGTTGTATGTTGTGTTTTCGAAGCACTGGTGGCAGGAGAGATTGAGTATGCTTTTTGTGGAAGTGGGGGGAGAGGGGTGCATTTTCCCA
>JADBJO010006735.1:25000-27500 GCA_016801955.1 Conus betulinus | reverse complement strand
CGGTTCTTTCAGTACAAGTCACAAGTCAGTTGGCGTATGAAAGATGCCTCGACAACTTACAGGAGAAATAAAGCCACTGCTGGATTGTCGTTCTTTCTCTTTCCTCTCTCGTTGCTCCATTGCCGTTTCAAGGGAGATGGAGGAGTGGAGAAATTCAAAATATAAAGAACAAACACAAGGAAGAAACACACACACACACACACACACACACACACACACACACACACTCTCTCTCTCTCCTCTCTCTCTCTCTCTCTCTCTCTCTCTCTCTCTCTCTCTCTCTCTCTCTCTCTCTCTCTCTCTCTCTCTCTCTCTCTCTCTCTCTCTCTCTAAATGAGACATGAGACATGCGTGTGAGGGGAAAAAAAAAAAATTTTCGCGAACAGGAGTAGAGAGAGGGTGGTGATGAAGGAGTAAGGGGTCAATCAAAGAGGCAATGTTCTCTCCCCTACCCTGTAATTATGTCGCGGTCTTAACCAATCAAATGCCGCCTACTGTCGTGTTGGTTTCGCGGGAGGCAGGCTAGCGGAATCAGTAATTTCATTAGCTGGCTGCAGAAGCGAGTTAGCCCCCCCTGGCTTTGGACTGGAGGCGAAAATTATTGGAGGCTGGTCTTCTGCCTCAAGTGGGCTCCGTGCCAGAAGATATCGCCGTTTGGCTCTCCTCCCCCCACCACCCCCCCCCACCCCCCTTTTTTTTTTTTTCTTTCTTTCACGTGTGTGTGTGTGTGTGTGTGTGTGTGTGTGTGTGTTGTGTGTGTGTGTGTGTGTGTGTGTGTGTGTGTGTGTGTGTGTGTGTGTGTGAATTCGTTGCTGTTTGTTTTGATTTCTGTCTATCTGAGTTTTCACGTAGCGATCTCTCTCTCTCTCTCTCTCTCTCTCTCTCTCTCTCTCTCTCTCTCTCTCTCTCTCTCTCTCTGTGTGTGTGTGTGTGTGTGTGTGTGTGGTGTGTGTGTGTGTGACTGACTGACTGTCCGCTCTTATTGTGTGTGTCTGTCTTGTTCCACATGAATTCTTCTTGTCTATCTGTATCTCGTAACACGCGGTTTCATTCTTTTGAACATGGACAAATCGAAAAAAAAAGAAAAGTAAGAACATAAGTTGAACCGTAATGCACATAAAGAAAAGAAGAAGAAGAAGAAGAAGAAGAAGAAGAAAGAAGAAGAAGAGAAGAAGAAGAAGAAGAAGAAGATGATGATGATGATTGATGATGATGATGATGGTGATGATGATGATGATGATGAACACTATTCACATTTGACGGAGCATAAATCCTGAAGTAACTGCAATTGTTGCCCGTCCATTTACAATACCCGATGGTTAGCACCTGACCAGTTCCGATCGTGACTTGTCACTCCCTGTGTTGATTGAAGGGTCTTTAGGACCTAGAATTACCAGAGGGCTTTCTCCAGCATGTGGAGACTGCTGGGGAAGCTCAGAGCTGTTAGGGGCGTGAAGCGCTGGGCTCCGATCAGGGGATAATCAGCTGATAGGCTGACCGATTCCTCTCACTGCAGACATTGCACAGACTACCTTCTTTATCAGTCTTGCACGTGTGGGCT
This sequence comes from Conus betulinus, assembly GCA_016801955.1. Lineage (NCBI taxonomy): Eukaryota > Metazoa > Mollusca > Gastropoda > Neogastropoda > Conidae > Conus > Conus betulinus. Next base: position 25,939 of record JADBJO010006735.1, on the reverse strand, counting down.
TTGGACATCAACGTGAGCAGATTTGTTGCGCGGCATTTGCACCACTGCGGTTTTTTTTTTTTTTCAAAAATTTGAAAGGTCACTCCGCCAGTTAACATGGAGAAACAAATTACAAGACAAAACGCAATGCGTTTCGACCTGTGGGGTCTTCCTCAGGCAAGATAAAACAACATTCAGGATAATAACAACGAAGAACGAGCCCATCTTGCTCCGAATTTGAGAAAATAAGTTATTGCTCGTTCCTCTTTTTTTTTTTTTGTCCTGAATATTGTTTTTCTTACCTTTAGAAAACCCGAGAGGTGGAAACGCGTCGTCGCGTTTTGTCTTGTAATTTGTTTGTCCAAGTAAAGCAGCGGAGATATTTCAAATTCCTGTAAAATGTTTTAACTTCCGCCTGTCGTTACCTCAAGATGAAAGCTAGTTGGTGTAGAAAAAAAAAAAAAGAAAAACGACAAAGTCTCCATAACGCTAAATATCAATTGCCATAGCCAGTGCTTTTCAGAATGACATTCCGCTGTGTTCGACTATTTCTCTCCAGTGACGTTACCCAGCTCTCTGTGATGGTGGCTATATATGCCATCGTTGACAGTTTTGTAGTCCACTGGCTGGAGACATTGTCTGTACGGTTGACTGTGGAGCTCTTCTACTTCTTCTGCGTACGCAGACTGATACTCCTGCGGACACTCCCTATATGGACAGACAAGTATTAATCCCATCTACCCAACAAAGGGAGTGGAGTTTTGTGTGCATGACCTTTTTTCATCCCGCCATTAAGGCAGCCATACTCCATCTTCGGGGAAGGTGCATGTTATGTGTAACGTGTCATCCATACCAACAACCAAACTGGCCTTTTCTTCCGAAAGTTGGTGATGGGATTTTACGTGTGTGCAAGACGTTATGCGTGCGTTCACACACGGAACCTCGGTTTATAGTCCCATT
>JADBJO010006734.1:117500-127576 GCA_016801955.1 Conus betulinus | reverse complement strand
TGTGTGTGCGTGTGTGTGTATGGTGTTGTGTGTGTGTGTGTGTGTGTGTGTGTGTGGTTGTGTGTGTGTGTTGTGTTGTGGTGTGTGTGTGTGTGTTGTCTCCTTGTTTAATTCCTTCCCTTATTAATTATATAAGATTTCTTCATATTTCCTTTTGATACCGCCCTTCTATGCTCTCCAATCTTCTTTTTCTTTCCTTCCGGTCGTCTCTTCGCCTCGTCCAACATTCTCTTGCCGTCCGTTCTGGTCACCCTTTTCGCTTCTGCATCCCCCCAGTCTCACTCTCAACCCTGATAAGAAAAAGACCAAAGATCTTCTCCCTTTGTTTTTTTGCAGTACTCCTTAATTTTCTGCCTCACGCTGTGCTGGCAAACATGCTCTCACTCTTAGCTGGGGAAGCTTTGGACTCTGGTGGGCAGCTTATGGCCTTGGTTCCGACATGGACAGGTGAGAAGAATCATGCAGCTGGAAGGCTCTCCGCCCCCTTTGATGTGGGACAATTGGCCCTGGGCTTTTTGTTTTCTGTTTGATGCCGAAAGTAGAAGTAAGAAAGGACTGAGATGTAGTGGTATCCTTTTTTTGTGTGTGGTTTTGTCCTGTTGTGTACGTGAGGGCAATGCCGAAACGGAGAAAGAGAAGGTGGGAAACGGTCCCATGTTCCACCCCTCTATCCTTCTCCCTCCCTCCGCTCACTCCCTCCCTCCTCCCTCTCCCTTCCCTCAACCCATTCTCTCTCGTTCTCTCTCATCTCTCTCTCTCTCTCCCCTCTCTCTCTCTCTCCTCTCTCTCTCTCTCTCTCCTCCCTCTTTCTGTCCTCTCTCTCCCCCCACTCCTTCCTCTCTCACTATAGTTATTTGATTTATGTATTGGATGTAAGCATTATGTGCGTGTGTGTGTGTGTGTGGTGTGTTGTGTGTGTGTGGTGTGGGTGTTGTGGGTGTGTGGTGTGTGTGTGTGTGGTGTGTAGATTAACGGGTACACATTAGACAGGCATGTCGACAGATAGACAGACAGGTTAGATAGGAAAGACAGATAGACTAATATTCATACTGACAGATAAATAGTCTGATAGCTTGATCAGATGGATAGACAGACATACAGGAAGTGCATGAACAGATACATTCGCATAGAGACAGACAGACATACAGACAGACAAGTCAGATTCCTCTTCCGGCATATAACACACTCTCACACACTGAGGTAACAGATACATAAAATCATTACGCACACAAGCACACACAACATAACTCAACACAAGAACACACACACACACACACACACACACACACCACACCACACACACACACACACACACACACACACACGAAATCTGGTTACCACTATATTTTTTCACAGATTGATAAAGAGTGCATGTTCTACAAAGTGTGTTCTTCAAAGGTTTAGAAAGGCGAAGAGAAGGGGGATCGTTTTCCCCCTCTCTGCACATCACAGCCATTGCATTACACTAACTACGGTAAAAAACAGGGTTCTTAAAAAGATATGTATTCAACACCCTGCTTCAACTTGCGCATTAATCAATACCCGCCCACTGTTTCCCCACCCACCTCACTCTAATAATCAAGGGTATATGGTTCGCATGTTGTTGGTTCCTGCGTACCTGTGCATTTTCAAAGCTGATGCAACTGCACGCGAGTTTACGTGGCAACAGTGAGCAAGAGTGGTTGTTCTTTTGGTCTAAGTGCCCAAACTAACATACCAACACCCACACACCACACACACACACACACACACCCACACACACACACACACACACTGTCACACACACATACCACACACATACACTCTCTCCTCTCCTCTCTCGCTCGCTCTCTCCTCTCTCTCTCTCTCTCTTTCTCACACCACACACACACACACACACACAACACACACACACACACACCACACACACCACACACAACACACACACACTCCACACACACACACACACACACACACCACACACACACACACACACACACACACACACACAACACACACACACACACAGAGGAGCTTTTACACGAAGCCAGGCCCAAAACTAGCATATCAAGATAACACCATGGTTGTGTTTGACTGCAAATGTAATTGAAAGATCAAGAACACCGTACGCAACTGGGGTTTTTTTTTTTTTTTTTTAATGTGTTTTAAAGTTTAGTTTGCCGTATTCGTCGCATTTTCGCTAAACACGCGTAAAAAGTATCACGCAACCATTTAAGTAAATCTCTCTCTCTCTCCTCTCTCTCTACTCTCTCTCTCTCTCTCTCTCCTCTCTCTCTCTCACCACACACAGACCAACACACACTCTCTCACTCTCTCTCTCTCTCTTCTCCTCTTCTCTCTCTCTCCTATCTCCTCTCACACACAAACACACCACACCACACACCACACAGAGGAGCGTTACACGAACCCATTCGCCTCTGTGCATATCACATATCCACAAACCTTGCCCACTCTATCTTCCTCGTTTCCTGGACTCTCCATTTTCCAAACAACTCAGGAACAACTGTGAAGCCGACTCCCACGTGGGCCATTGATGGAGGTCATCGATACTTTACCATGACGTGGGGCGAGTCTGGTTTCACTTGCCTCCCAGGGTCATTGGCCACTGCGCCACTCAATCACCAGCAAAAGAATCGAGGGCAACGTACACGGGTCCGTCTCAGATTATTATTATTAGAGACCCCGGGGCAGCGTATCATTTGCACTGGCTGATTAGAGGTCGTGTAGCACACATTGGTTTCTGCATGGGCGTTTAACTCCACGTGATTCAATCCTACAACGGAGCGAGGCCGTCGTGGGCTCATAACTGCCTGGGGTGAAACGATCTAAGTGCCTTTGATGGTACACACATATGAGAGAGAGAGAGATAGGATAGAGAGGAGAGAGAGATTTTCGTCAGAGGATCTGTACTTCAAGTTTTCCATGCACTACTGCAACTACTTGTACTGTTGGTACTGCATCAGTAACACCTGTACTTTTTGCTACTGCTAATATACTGATATGGTCAGTACCACCACCACGTGCGTAAAGAAGACTTCTCTGATCTCCACGTCTATATTTGCTGCTAACAATCTGTCATTACTGTTTCTGATGCCAGTGCTGCGACCGTCCGTTTCACTATTTTGTTCTTTTCATTTTTCCTCTGTTCATCAGAGTTTTGTTCGCTCACAGCAGTATGGGCTATGTGTGTAACTAAAGGAATGGATCAAAATCAAGCTCTTAACAAGAGTTCTGTCTACCACAAAAACCCGTTATTTTTTGATCACTTCTAACATCATGGAGATGGCAGAGAAAGGTTCACACATATCAAACCACCACGTGTTTCGGTAAGAGTTACGTAATTGTAAGGTACGAACAAATAATACGCCACACATCTATCTATCTATCTCTATATAAATATAGTAATGTCTTCTCGAAAATTTGAACTTGAGAGAAGAGAAAAATTGAAGATGAAGAAAATGGGGGGGGAAACATATTAAAAAACGTATGAGAAACCTTTCACTAGATACCAAGATAATCATCGTAATCTCTCTCGAAGGCACATCTATTTGTATTAACCTGCTCCTAGATCTGTATTGCTGCTCCTAGATCTTTCGTCCATTGGATTGGACTCGTCAGTGAGACACAAATGATTGTAACTGTGCTCTTGGTGTCAAAAGAGACACACCACAGTCCATAATTCTGTGGTGTTCTCTCACCACCAAAGGCTCAAAAAAACAGAATCCAACAGCACCCATAAAGCAGCCAGTGAAGGATAGTAAATGGAAGAAAACGAAAGTGTAGAGAACAAAAAAGTTGCTCAAAAACTAAAGACATTATGCAAACAGTATATATACATGTAGGGGACAATTTTTAGAGCCCATGCTTGAGGATCCATTCAAGGATGCAAGGGAGATCAAAAGGTATGGAAACAGTCTGCAGTGGTCATACACAACACACACACACACACACACACACAACACACACACACACCACACACACATATATATTATATATATAATATATATAGATATTATGTTATATATATAATATATCCTATATATATATATATATATGGTTGTGTGTGTGTGTGTGTGTGTGTTTGTGTGTGTGTGTGTGTGTTGTGTGTGTGTGTGTGTGTGTGACTCTACAAAGAAAGAAAGTTCGCGATGACAAATGTATTGTCAGCTTTCTTTTCATTCAAGACAAAAGCTAAGATTTGCTGAAGTGCCTTGAATGTGATCATTTCGATCAAATTGAGATGATTATGATGATGATGGTGATGACAACGATGCTATAATGATTCGTATAGTTATTGTTAGTGTATTGTCGAACTGGGAAGATTTTCTTCGACAGTAGACAATCAATATTCAAATTACTGGGAAAAAAATTCTAACAACAAAGAACAATGCAAAATTCATCAAAACTGTACGTGCAAAGGAATATTCTTCTGTTTAATATGAATCGAACAACGGAGAAGTGGACTGAAACAGATTCCTCAGAGAGAACGTCTGATCATGAATACAAAAAGAGGATTCTAAGTAGCCTAATTGTGGAACCATTTGGTGGTAAGTAAAGTCTAGCTCCACCATGATTCGTTCAAAAACTGTTTTTTTTTGTTTGTTTTTTTTTTGCATAGACCTCAAGTCAGTCTGACGCTCCCTCCCCCTTTTTGATAGTTACGTTGTTTTGTTTGTCAGCTCATGTGTGTTGAGAGGAATCGAGACCACCTGTAATCACTTGGCATGAACTGTCTCTCTCTTTGTCTGCATGTTATTTTTTTTTTTAACCACCCCTTCTCATAGCCCTCCCCCTCTCCCTGCCATCCAAGTTGCCACCCCCACCCAGTCCTCCTGTCTCTCTCTGTCTCTCTGTCTCTGTATCTGTCTGTCGTCTCTCTCTCTCTCTCTGTCCTCGATCTCTCCTCTCTCTCTCTCTTCTCTCTCTCTCTCTCTCTCCAGTTTCTTCCCATTGTATGTCCTCATCGTTATCAGATCATCGTCATCATCATCAGGCAGCAGCAGCAGCAGTACCGGAACATCATCATCAGAAGCAGCAGCAACATCTTCTTTCTTTTCAGCTTTGGCTTTGTCTTCTTCGACAACCCCCGCCCCCCCCCCCCTTCCCGTTCCAACCTTTCTTTTCTTCATCACACCTTGCATTGGCATACTGATCACATACATGTGGCAGAACTCTCTTCTGTCTCTCTCTCCCACCCGTCTCTCTCTCTCCGTCATCGTCTCACTCCCTCTCCCTCTCGCTCTCTCTCTCTCCTCTCTCTCTCTCCTTCCTCCTCTCTCACTCTGCCCCCCCCACCATCCCCCCATCTCAAAATCTCTATCTCACTCTCCCTCTCCCCGTCTATCTCCCTCAGTCTCCGTCTGTCTCTCTCTTGCGTGCATGTATGCTGACATTCTGAAGTTTCTTATAAATCTACATTTCACAAAATTCTGCTTGTATTGATTTCCATTTTTGCTTTAGGAGAGACCTTGCTGAAGGAGAAAGCACAACATAATGATATATTGATCGAAACAGAGAGAGAGAGAGAGAGAGGAGAGAGAGTGGTGAGAGAGAGGAGGGGTTTAGAAGTATAGATAACATCAACCATGGAAAGATCCACGTGAATCGTCCGTTGACAGTTGGGCAACGGAAGCAAGCTAAGGCCTACGTCGGGAGACGACATGGGTCTCGATCGCGCGGGATTAAAGGACATCAATTTCATCGGTCCTGGCAGACGACGTTCCCTTCTATCAAGTCGCTCAGTGTCAAAGCAACACTATAAAGCGTAGGACAACATGTCTGGACGAGAGTTATGAGCTGCTGTACTGCTTTTTACGTGCGGAAAGAGAAGAGAAGGGAGAGGCGGGTATGACAAGGAGGTCCTTCCATCTCATTGCTCCAGTGGCCGTCTGGCTCGGATTCAATCCCCATTTCGACTTTTCATGGCTGGCAGACAGCAAATACGGTAAAAAAAAAAAAAACAAAAACAAAACTCTAACGCCACCGACCGATACTTCAAAGACAGGAGAGAGAGACGGTAAAAGGTGTTGTAGAGTGAGACGATGAGAGGGAGAGTGGTGAGAGAGGAGAGAGAGAGAGGAGAGGAGACAGAGAGAGAGGAGGAAGAGTGAGATGAGAGAGAATTGAGAGAGAGAACTTTGAATGTCTGAACGAACTGCGAAGAGTGCCATAGTTCTAAAATATGGTATGCAGATTCATTTGTTATTCTTTTAACATTTTATAACATGACCAGACATTGTTCATGTAAAGAAAAATGTAACCAGAAACATGTAATCCTTGCCACATAAAACTGCATTTCCATGAAGCGAACTTCACCAGGTAAAAGCATTTCTTGAATACCTACCCTACCACACACACACACACACACACAAACACCAACACAACACAACACACACACACATACGTATAGCGCAAGCACACAACACACGCGCACACACACACACACACAAACACACACACACACACACACACGGTAACGGTATGCACACACGCCACACACCCACACACATTCACAGAGGAGAGAGGGAGAGGCGAGAGAGAGAGAGAGAGAGAGAGAGGGAGAGAGAGAGAGAGAGAGAGAGAGAGGAGAAGTGCGAGAGAGAGAGAGAGAAGTTACAGGTTCTTTGGAATATTAGACACTTAAAACACCAAGCAGCAGTCGAGTTTACGGAAAGAAGCTCTGGGAAGAAACGTTTGACAGCCGGAGCAAAAAAAAAAAAAAACAAAAAAAAAAAAAACCCTGAGCTCCAGATAGGAGATGACGTGAGTCACTGATTCACGGGAGAAGGGAGGAAATTAGCAATCAACTCCTGCAGACAACTTCCCTCAAATCAAGCTTGGAGTCTAAAGCATGAACAATCATGATCAAGGAGTGTTAGGGGTCTGACAAACTGTGTCACTTTTGTCATCAAGAAGAGAAAACAATAGAGGTTGGAAGCAGGGGGACACATGTGGGTTTTCCCAGTTTGTCTCATCTGAGTGCCATTCTTTCTGGGATCACTCTCCTCAAAAATGCTCTCAATGGCATCACATGTACAAGGAATTATATGTGGGGGAAAGATGCCAGAAGAAGAACACAGAGAGAGAGAGAGAAGAGAGAGAGAGAGAGAGAGAGGAGAGAGAGAGAGAGAGAGAGAGAGACAGACAGGACAGACAGACTGAGACAGAGAGAGAGCGAGACAGAGTCAGAGAGAGAGAGCGAGAGAGAGAGGAGAGGAGGAGAGAGAGGAGGAGGAGAGGAGGAGGAGAGAGAGATAGAGAGAGAGAGAGAGAGAGGAGAGAGAGAGAGAGAGAGAGAGAAGAGAGAGAAAGAGAGAGGAAAGAGAGATTTCATGGGGAAGAGGGGTTTAGAAGTGTATGTACACCATCAAACCATCAAGTCATGGAAAGATCCACGTGAATCTGCTTTGACAGTTGGGCAACAGAAGCAAGCTGAGGCCTACGTCGTGAGAGGATATGGGTCATCGATCGCGCGGGGTAAAGGGACACAAATTTAATCTGGTCTGGCAGCCGACGTTCCCTTCTATCACTATAAAGTGTAGGACACATGTCTGGACGAGAGTTAGGAGCAGTTGTAGTACTTTTTGCCGTACGGGAAGAGATGAGAAGGAAGGCTGAAGTGAGCGGGCGGGGCGATCCTGTCCTCATGCTCAAAGCGGGCATGCGCGGCCTTCTGTCGGGGGATTCAATCACCTTTGACTTTTCATGGCCCTGGCAAGACCAAAATAGGGTACAGCTAAGACAGCAGGCTTCAAACGCAGCTTCAGAGAGACGCAGAGAGAGAGAGAGAGAGCGAGAGAGAGAGCGCGAAGAGAGAGGGAGAGAGGAGGAGACGAGAGAGAGAGAGAGAGGACAGACAGACAGACAGACAGACGGACGGACAAGCCAGACAGAAAGAGCAACAGAGACAGAGAACTGGACAATGAACAATGCTGGAGGAAGAGAGAGAGAGAGAAGAGAGAGAGAGTAGAGAGAGGGGGGGGGGGGGGGCTTGGTACGGGATAGACAGTAGAGCCTGGAGAGAGAGAGAGAGAGAGAGAGAGAGAGAGAGAGAGAGATGGGGGGGGGAGAGAGAGAGAGAGAGAGAGAGGGGGGGGGGGGGTGGATTGGGAGCTGCCCAGCACATTGGAATTAGACTTTTAACCATCAATCAATAAAGTCATAAAAAGATCTCTGGGAATAAACGTCGACAGTGGAGCAACAAAAGCAACGTCAGCCCTATTTGGGAATACCATTGGTCATCGATTGCATGGAACAAGGGGGATAACTCAGCTTTTGCAGACGACTTTCCCTTTACATCAAGCTCAGCGTCTAAATCATAGGAAAACTTGACTGAAAGAGAGATATGACAAGTTATACCAATTTCATCAGCAGGAAGAGAGGGAAACTGGCGCAGCGGGTTGGGAGTACATGTGGGTTTTTTCCATTTATCCTATCCGAGCACCATTCTTTCTGGGGTCTCTTTCTTCAAGTTCTCAATGGCGTAACAACACAGAAAATAAGCAAGGGGAAAACAACCAAAAGCAGAAGACTTGAGAGAGATAGAGAGAGAGAGAGAGAGAGAGAGAGAGAGAGAGAGAGAGAGAGAGAGAGAGACTGCAGAGACAGACAGATGAAAGACCTACTCTCCTGCTGGGATACCTTCCTCCCAACATTAGGTATTGATTCAGTACAAAGAGCTGTGGAATTACAGAACACCACTATCTGAGGAAAAAAATCTTTCTTGCATTCATGAGAAAAAAGGGGCCAATGACGTCTGAAGGTCCGAGTTGTAAGCAAAATGCTATTGATGGTCAGTGATTTGCAATGGAGGCAGTCGCCAAGTACATCAAACATTTATTCCTGAAGCGCTCACATTTCTTGTCTGTTCCTTTTGCTCAGAGGTCTCTATGTGTCAGCTGCGTCGCTTTCTCCTCGTTTTGCCTAGCCTTCTTTTTTGGCCTCTTCCTACTATGGTGCGAATATTATCATATTTCTTTTTTTTCTCTCTCTATCTGCTTTTCTTATTTAACTTCTTCTTCGTCTTGCTCCTACAACTCTTTCTTTTTTTTTTAACTTATGCTCTTTTTTATTGCTTTTTTTTTAACGCCACTTAACCCCACCCCCCCCCTCCATCCCCCGTTTGTTTGACCCTTGCTTTTTGTCATGTGTTCCACACACACAAAGCTGGCATTAAGCCGATTCTACTCCCCCAGTTCATCTGCAAAGCCACACCTGGGCTTTTCTTGAGGCAACCTAAGTGGCAGCTACCCTCAGGGATATATCTCTTTTTCATCTTCTTTTGTTTCAGCTTTTTGTTTCATTCATCCCTTCTTTTTATTTCTTTCTTTCGATCGATGTTTCATTAATCTATTGTTCGTCTTCATTTATTCTTCCCTCCCTTTTCTTCTTTTCTTCTTAGAGTCAGCCCATTCATTTGCTGCTGTCGCTCCTCCTCCAATTCTTCTAATTTCTTTTTTTCTGTCCTCATTTCTTTGACCTTATTTTCATTTTGTTATTTTTCCCCTTTTCCCATCCCTCCCTCTTCCACCCCTCTCTCCCCACCTCTCTCTCTCTCTCTCTCTCTCTCTCTGTATCTCTCTCTCTCGCTCTCTCTCTCTCTCTCTCTCTCTCTCTCTCAGAGCTGAGAAGACCTCGGGCAGTCGACTGGGCTATAAATAACATAAATTTTCTTTGAATGTAAGAATCCTACCCCCCCCTGGCATCATCCTCTTTTATCTTTTTTGGCACCTGATCACACCCTGCCTCTTAAGATACGTGAGGGATTTGTGGCAAAAGACTGGCCAAGTCCAGCAGACAGAGAGATAAGCATCACTTATTGCTCTCTCTCTCTCTCATCTCTCTCTCTCTCTCCTCTCTCTCTCTCTCTCTCTCTCTCTCTCTCTCTCTCTCTCTCTCTCCTCTCTCTCTCCTCCCTGGTAGATAACAATGTTGCTATGGCTTTTTCCTCTGCTAGTCTAGACACACAGGAATAGAGGTTATGGAAGACAGATAGGTGTCTTTTGTGTTTTAAGTTTTTGGGCTGGTGATGTGTGATGCTGAAGAGGGAAGGAGGGTGGAGGGCACATTGTTTTAAG
>JADBJO010006734.1:110000-112500 GCA_016801955.1 Conus betulinus | reverse complement strand
AAATGCTAATGTATTCAAAATCTGATTTTTTTCTGTTAACCATATTGGGATTTTAATGCGCCATGAGCGTTACTGCTGGTTAAATAATGGAAGGTGCAATACAAACAATCACTATCATTTTCCTTCGTCTGTCTCCTGCTCCCTCAATGGCATTTGTCCAACACAGCTCCTTCCCGGAAACCATACACAGCCAAATCTGGGATTCCTCGCTGCCCATCTTTAGTCGTTCTGGTGGTAATAGTGTACTGATAGATCGTTTCTCCGTCTGTTCCAACTCTCCTGAGATCGTCATCTATGTTCTTCATATCACCAGAGGCTAGTGTGGATGCGAAATAACAAGGCAGTGTATTATCCAACTATACACACTCACGCATTGGGCTTTTAGGCCTCCAAGCATATTATACCAGACAATTCAAGAAAACTAAAGACAGTGACATTGCTGATATATTGCTATATGCTGATGCTATGCAAAAGAATACTTTGTAATTTTTTTTCATAACGAATACTTTGTAAATATTTTTTTTCTGTATCCATTTGATGTTTGCGAATTATTAAGTTCAGACAAATGCCTTTGTTTTATGCATTTGTAATATGTTTTTGGTAGATAAGTTATACGTTTTTGGTAGATAAGTTAAACATATCTTGTTTCCATCTTACTATGCACAAATTCTCCCATCGTTCTTAGTATTCTATTACTGCACGTTCTTCTCCATCCCTGTTTTTTTTTTTTTTTTTTTTTTTTTCGTGTTCATTGGCCATTTCCTTCACCTCTTCCTTCATCCATCCTGATCTTCCTTTCATCGTTTCCTTCTTTCACTTTTCTTTTCTCTTTCGTTTTCTGATTTATTTCATTTTATCTCCATGGGTATCAGCTCTTTTCTTATTTTTCTTCTCTTCGTATTGCGTTTCAGCTTGTCTTAATCGAAAGAATATAGATGCATTGCGTTGCCGAAAGAAGGAAAACAAACGCACATGCAGAGAGAGAGAGAGAGAGAGAGAGAGAGAGAGAGAGAGAGAGAGAGAGAGGAGAGAGAGAGAGAGAGAGAGAGAGAGAGAGAGAGAGAGAGGCAGACAGACAGAGAGACAGACAGATAAACAGACACATATCTGACTGACAGACAGACAGATGAAAGACTTACTCTCCTGCTGGGATACCTCTCTCCCAACATTAGGTATTGATTCAGTTCTAAGAGCTGTGGAACTACAGAACATGAATATCTGAGTAAAACATCCTCCCTGCATTCATACTCAAAAGGGCCAGTGACGTCCGAAGGTCCGAGATGGAAGCAAAATGCTATTGGTGGTCAGTGATTTGTAAGGGAGGCAGAAACGAAATATATAAAAACATTCATTCCTGAAGCTAACAATTTTCTTCCCTGTTCCTTTTTGCACAAAAGCCCCTCTTTGTCAGTAGTATCATGTTGTTCCTCGTCTGCTTCTTGAATCATCTCTCCTGACATAGTTATCATCCTTTTTTCCCCTTCGTTTTCGTCTTTGACATCTCTTCTTTTTCGTCCTCCTACAACCTTACCCCTACGCTTGTTCATTGTTTTATTTAATCCGTCCTCTCTCTTCACCCATTTGTTTTCGTCCTTCTTCTTCTTCTTGTCACATTTTCCACGCGCACTAAGCTGGCATTAAGCGAATCTTACTCTCCTGAGTTCATCACCACAGCCACACCTGGGTTTCTCTTGATGCAATCCACGTGACCGCCATCCTCAAGGATATATCTGGTGTTTATATTCTTTTGTTTGTTTTTTGTCGTTCATCTCTTCTGTTTTATCCTTGCTTTCGTTCGATCTCTCATTGATCTATTTTCCATCTTCATTTATTTCTATTCTCATTTTTTTTTTCTTATTCCTATGGTCCAACCATGTGTTTGCTGCCGTCCCTACTCCAGTTCTTCCATTATTTCTTTCCCAGGTTATTTTTTCGTCAATTTGTTTTCTCCTTTCCCCTTTCACCCAGTATACCCCTCTGTTTTCCTTGCCCCCTGCCCCTCCCCCCCCCCCCCCTCTTTCTCTTCACATCAGAGCTGAAATGACCTAGGTTCGTTCTTTGAAAAAACATGAATTTCTTTGAATGCGGCAACTTCATCACTTTCCCCATCTGCCCTCTCTAGCTTCTTTAATTTCCACTCTCTTATCGAGATTCCCAGGCTGCCCCAGCATCATTCTGTTCCACGTTTCTCTTCCATATTCCTGGCACCTCATCACAACCTGCCTCATGATGCGTGGTGGATGTGTGGGAAGTGACTGGCCAGGGTCCAACGGATGGAGAGTAATCATCACTTACTGCTTTCTCTCGGTCTGTCTGTCTTGTCTGTCTCTCTCTCTGTCTGTCTGTCTGTCCTGTCTGTTTCTCTCTCTCTCTCTCTCCTCTCTCCTCTCATCTTGTGTGTGTGTGTGTGTTGTGTGTGTGTTGTGTGTGTGTGTTGTGTGTGCGTGTATGTGTGTGTGTGTTGTGTGTGTGTGTGTGTGTGTGTGTGTGTGTGGTGTGT
>JADBJO010006734.1:97500-105000 GCA_016801955.1 Conus betulinus | reverse complement strand
GCTGAGGAAGATGAGATCCACTTTGTCCTTATGTGTCCAGCTTACGGTGATTTGAAAAAAAAAAGATTTCATTTAAAAAAACACTACATGAATCCATATACGTTCAGGTTGTGTCTTTTACTTTCATCACGTAACATTGTAGCGATGCCAAACTTGTCCTTGTACTTATATAAAGCTTTGCAAGATGTGCTGTCATTAACTAGATACTACTACTTTACATTGTACTAGTATACATGTATTCACACAGTATGTGATTAACGTTTGTAACTGTATTATGATTGAAGCCCCATCAGAATGGACCAATGGCCTTCTGATTGAAGAATTCGTTCATTCATTCATTCATTCATTCATTCATTCATTCATTCATTCATTCATTCATTTCATTTTTCTCTCTCTCTCTCTCTCTCTCTCTCTCTCTCTCTCTCTCTCTCTCTCTCTCTCTCTCTCTCTCTCTCTCTCTCTCTCTCTCCAGCCTTTGATGGATAACAATGGTGCTGTGGCTTTTATCTTGTCCAGACCAACAGTGCAGGGAGTTATGGAAGACGAATGGGTGTCTTCCATGTTTGATGGTTTCAGCTGGTGTTGGATAATGATAAAGGGGGAAGGGGGAGAGGTAGGCGGCAATGTTTTAATAAGACACAGAATATGTTTTTGCATATGGTTCTTATATCATTAGTTTATTTAGATTTCTATGTAAGTACATGCGTACGTACGTACGTACGTACGTACGTACATACGTACGTACGTATGTGTGTATGTATGTATGTATGTATGTATGTATGTATGTATGTATGTACGTACGTACGTAGTATGTACGTATGTATGTATGTATGTATGTATGTATGTATGTATGTATGTATGTACGCACGTACGCACGCACGCACGCACGCACGCACGCACGCACGCACGTACGCACGTACGTACGTACGTACGTACGTACTTACGTATGTATGTATGTATGTATGTATGTATGTATGTATGTATGTATGTATGTATGTATGTATGCATTTGTCTATCTGTCTGTTCGTCCATTTTGTTCGTTCGTGTGTTCGCCCCCCCCCCCCTTGGACTATCTATCTATCTATCTATCTATCTATCTATCTATCTATATCTATCTATCTATCTATCTATCTATCATATCTATCTATCTATCTATCGGTCTGTCTGTCCGTCTATTTATCTCTCCACTCATCCATCTATCTTTCTGTCTGTCTGTCTGTCTGCTTGTCTATCTGTCTATCACTAAAACACGCACACACACACACACACACACACACACACACACACACACACACACACACACACACACACACACACACACACACGCACGCACGCACGCACCCATCCAACCATATGCACATACACACCAGGGCTCTCTCCCCATCATTGTCTTTGACCAGATCCATTCTACTACCCCTCCAACCCACAAAGTTGAGGATCTGTGTGAAGACAAGTCTGCAATGATTCCCAAAGGGAGCGCTGTTGAAGGGAAGCAGAGCAAATCAATGAAATGTTTGGAGTCTTGAGAGCTTCCAAAGCCCATGACGACAAATTTGGGTTCGTGAGATCAGTGATTTTCTTCCGATTTTTTTTCATTGGTTTATTATCACTTGCATGCTAGATTGTCGGCCTGATGATGTTTGATTGAGATGTTGAAAAAACAACAACAACAACATCAAAAAAAAAACAAACAAACAAAAAAAACGGTGCTTCTGACTCACAGGAACAGGTTTTATGTCTCACGAAGAAAAGCACGAATGACTCTTGTAAACAGGGAAAGGTGACTCATGAAAATAGATACGCATAACTCAGGAAAATGTGTAATCAGGCTCATGGAAAGACTGTATTGAGTCATGATAATAGATAATTATGACTCCTACGTCTGTCTGCACTGGCATCATTTGTATTATATAAAAGGATTGTACACTCAAGAAAACATTAGTTCTGTTCTGGCTTTCTTTTCGGATCCTTTCCTCTCTTTCTGAACCCCTCCCCCCAGATATTTCCAAGTTTTACTCAGTCGACGGTCATGTGATTGAAATCGGCCATAGCGTTTGCGAAGAAAAAGTGCAGAAATCCGAATAGGGGACATAACGGGTCATCATTACTCAAGGTTTACTGGGAAGACAAAGCTGCTTTTCTTTCTTATAACTCATGGTGTATCAACATCACTAAAACAGTGAAAATTAGTAGTCACATTAGAAAAGAACCATTTTTACGGTCATGATTACCATGCTTTTCATGCACACAATTACCGGTACTCGAAAACAGTAATCATTACGGTGTTTTTAATGACACAAATGTCTGTGCTCAACCATTAAATGATACTAATTTTAAAAACATTACATAAGCACCAGGAATCATGTTCAAGAAATTCGTTAAAAAAAATATTACAAATGATTACTACTAAGGCAGTTTTGCTCCAAATCATAACATTGCCACCACTAGCGGCAGTTTGATGAAATCACACACCACTTGTACAAGACAGAGGCAATACGTGCTTTAGTATATTTTCTAAGTCATTGATACCTTTAGATTTTAGGCAAACACATATCAGTTCAAAATCCATGGTGATGCAAAACACAGAAAGCTGTGGCTGCAATGGGATTAGGATGTCAGATTGTTTCCCAACTGAAAGCGCTCCATCAAGAATGACCACTCAGCTCCTTACATTTTGTAACAGTAGTAGAGCTACTTGCAGCTAAAAGAAGGCAAAGGTAATATACAAATACACTGACATCAAACAAGACGTCTCTGTGCTGTGGTTATTTTCTCTCCTCACTGTTCCCTTCTAAATTGTAAAAAAAAAAAAGTCAGAATATGCTCGCACAGAGCGTCATCTAAAGAAGGCTGACCAAATGTGTACAAAGGTGTAGTGACTATGTCAGGCTGAAATTCATGTTTTTGCCCATTGCACCGGCATGATGATTAGCAGCAACATTCAGTGAACTGTGAACGCTGTCCTCTTTGATATTACAAACAAGGACTCGCACTAAAGCAGAGAAACGGTGAGCGTATGCAGAACTCATAACTGCGATATATACGGTATACAAATCAGTTGGCTAAGCGAAGTGAACGAGGAGGGATATCACATGGTCTAGGCTGGTTTCAAAACCAAGGGGTTAAAGTAGCCTAGTTTAGAAAGAGAGGAGGTAAGTTACCGCCAAGGACATAGACACAGTACAGGACAAAACAAAATGCATTTCGACCTCTTGGGTCTTCTTCAGGCAAAAACAAATAACATTTAGGACAGTGAAAAAACGAAGAAGCCTATTTTACTCTACATCCAGTGTATTAACCAACCATGGGGTAGAGCTGAGCCTGTTACACCCGGTTAACATCATGTATTAGAAAAGCAATATGGCTTATTATTATATTAGAGTATGGCTGCGTTATGGATTTTCAGACCTGACTGGAACTCTGTAGCAATTATTTCCATCATCTTTACCATCGCCATTATCATCTTCATCATCACCATCATCATCTTTATCATCACCATCATCATCTTCATCATCATTTTTACTGATCAGCATTGTCAAATGTCTTGAATTCTGTGGCCTACAAACCCCTGCTCTTTTGGTGACTTGCTTTCAATTTCCAATCGGCGTCTGTGCCTCTTCCTTTGTCTCGGCGAAATTCTTGAGTACTGTTGTTAGACAGACATGCTGGGGGGGGGGGGGGGGGGGGGGGGGGGGGGGGGGGGGGGGGGGGGGGGGGGGGGGGGGGGGACTCGCCACTCGCTTGGCTCCACGATTAAGCAATTTTTCGCATCAGTAGGGGGTTTAGTACGTAGCCTTCTGCGTTGTATGCTGTTTCCACAAAGACACCACTGAACACACCACCGACGTGAATTAGAACACATTGCACTGTCTCCGCTGTCGGGTTGCCTCCTGACAACATGACACTGACTGCTCTGTGTAGGTCGCCGGTGCCGCAGTGGCGGGAGAACAAAGCACGATGTGGCTGTTGACAGGCACATGAAATAAGCGGCATGCACGTCATGCCATTGCAGTGGGCATATGAATAGAAACCAAAAATTCCAAACGGATCATACCGTATGAATGACACACACCGCCTAGACATGACAACAAAATCGCAAATCCTGTATGATATAGAAACATCAAAAACTTCAGTGATTCATTTTTTGTTGATTATAATATACCTTTTACGTGTTCATAACGTTTAGTTAATTTTGAATCAGACAAGTATATTATTGTATATGAAAGAAATAATCGTTTTTAAAACAAGTGAGTCAGGAAATGAATATTTAGAGCTTCATAACAGAAAACTTTTATTATGCATATAAACTAATCGTTCTCTCTCTCTCTCTCTCTCTCTCTCTCTCTCTCTCTCACACACACACAAACACACACACACACACACACACACACACACACACACACACACACTCTCTCTCTTCTCTCTCTCTCTCTCGTACACTCACTAACTCTCCCCCCTCTCTCTCTCACTCTCACACACACACACATACACACACACACACACACACACACACACACACACACACACCACACTTCTTCTCTAAACTGACAGAAACAGAGATGAGAGCGAGAGGCGAGAGAGAGGGAGGAGAGAGAGAGAGAGAGAGAGAGAGAGAGAGGGGGGGGGGGTCGGGGGAGTCCCACTCTCTGTTCCATATCGCATAAGCTCACACGTTTTACACCACACATGCGCTGATGCAAGCCACTCGACCATTCGGTGTTGACCTTATTCATTCAGACTACAGATGTGTGTATGTATGTTTGTGTGTGTGGGGGTGTGTGTGTGTGTGGTGTGTGTGTGTGTGTGTGTGGGTGTGTGTGTGTGTGGGCATGGTGTGGTGTGTGTGTGGTGTGTGTGTGTGTGTGTGTGTGAGAGAGAGAGCAGAGAGAGAGAGAGAGAGAGGAGAGAGAGGGGGGAGGGAGAGAGGAGCGAGAGAGGGAGAATTTGAGCATGGAGGACAAATCTAAGGGGGAGGGAGAGAGAGAGAGGAAGGAGAGAGAGGAGAACGAAGAAAAGAGAGATCTAATTTTTCCAGGGAAAGAGCTGAGATAAGACAATTTACACATGCATTTTCCAACCATCCAGAGAGAGAGAGAGATAGAGAGAGAGGGAAAGTCGAGAGAGAGAGGGAGAGAGTGATGTGGGAGAGAGTAGAGAGAGAGAGAGGTGAGAGAGAGAGATACAGACTGTGCTTGCATGAGTGTGTGTGTATGTGTGTGTGTGTGTGGTGGGGGGGGGGGGTGTCAAACGTGGTTATACAACATTTTGGATTTGCAGCTTGATGCCAACCCCAAACGGTCCCACCTAAACCATGGCATGGCTCATATTCCTGCATTCGTTTTTGAAAGCCGAGATGACGCGCGTCCACTCGAACCATCGCCTGCTTTCGTTCAGCGGATGGACCGATCGACCGATCAACTTCATCAGTGTGGGTAAAGTAGCCGTCAGAAATGATAGGGAAAATCGCATCTCACACTGCTCTGTATGATCCACGTTGAATGCTAGGCACGCTACTCGGCAATTGACACACTGCAAATGTTTGCGGATCACACACACACACACACACACACACACACACACCACACACACACACACACACACACACACACACACACGCACGCACCCATCCAACCATATACACATACACACCAGGGCTCTCTCCCCATCATTGTCTTTGACCACATCCATTCTATTATCCCTCCAACACACAAGTTGGGGATCTGTGTGAAGACAAGCCTGCAATGATTCCCAAAGGAGCGCGCTGTTGAAGGGAAGCAGAGCAATCAATGAAATGTGTGGAGTCTTGAGAGCTTCCAAAGCCATGACAACAATTTGGGTTCGTGAGATCAGTGATTTTCTTCAAAGTAATAAAGTTGTTCTCAAATCCCCGATTTTTTTTCATTGGTTTATTATCACCTGCATGTTAGATTGTCGGCCTGATGATATTTGATTGAGATGTTGAAAAAAACAAAAAAACAACAACATCAACAAAACAAACAAACAAACAAACAAAAACCCGGTGCTTCTAACTCACAGGAACAGGTTTTATGTCTCACGAAGGAAAAGCACGAATGACTCTTGTAAGCAGGGAATGGTGACTCATGAAAATAGACACGCATAACTCAGGAAAATGTGTAATCATGGCTCATGGAAAGACTGTATTGAGTCATGATAATAGATAATTATGACTCCTACGTCTGTCTGCACTGGCATCATTTGTATTATACAAAAGGATTGTACACTCAAGAAAACATTAGTTCTGGCTTTCGTTTCGGAACCTTTCCTCTCTTTCTGAACCCCTCCCCCAGAAATTTCCAAGTTTTACTCAGTCGACGGTCATGTGATTAAAATCGGCCATAGCGTTTGCCAAGAAAAAGTGCAGAAATCCGAATAGGGGACATAATGGGACATCATTACTCAAGGTTTACTAGGAAGACAAAGCTGGTTTTCTTTCTTATAACTCATGATGTATCAACATCACTAAAACAGTGAAAATTAGTAGTCACATTAGAAAAGAACCATTTTTACGGTCATGATTAACATACTCTTCACGCACACAATTACCGGCACTCGAAAACAGTAATCATTACGGGGTTTTTAATGACACAGATGTCTGTGCTCAAACCATTAACTGATACTAATTTCAAAACCATCACATAAGCACCAGGAATCATGTTCAAGAAACTCGTTTAAAAAAATATTACAAATGATTACTACTAAGGCAGTTTTGCTCCAAATCATAACATTGCCACCACTAGCGGCAGTTTGATGACATCACACACCACTTGTACAAGACAGAGGCAATACGTGCTTTAGTATTTTCTAAGTCATTGAACCTTTAGATTTTAGGCAAACACATATCAGTTCAAAATCCATGGTGATGCAAAACACAGAAAGCTGTGGCTGCAATGGGATTAGGATGTCAGATTGTTTCCCAACTGAAAGCGCTCCATCAAGAATGACCACTCAGCTCCTTACATTTTGTAACAGTAGTAGAGCTACTTGCAGCTAAAAGAAGGCAAAGGTAATATACAAATACACACTGACATCAAACAAGACGTCTCTGTGCTGTGGTTATTTTCTCTCCTCACTGTTCCCTTCTAAATTGTAAAAAAAAAAAAAAAGTCAGAATATGCTCGCACAGAGCGTCATCTAAAGAAGGCTGACCAAATGTGTACAAAGGTTGTAGTGACTATGTCAGGCTGAAATTCATGTTTTTGCCCATTGCACCGGCATGATGATTAGCAGCAACATTCAGTGAACTGTGAACGCTGTCCTCTTTGATATTACAAACAAGGACTCGCACTAAAGCAGAGAAACGGTGAGCGTATGCAGAACTCATAACTGCGATATATACGGTATACAAATCAGTTGGCTAAGCGAAGTGAACGAGGAGGGATATCACATGGTCTAGGCTGGTTTCAAAACCAAGGGGTTAAAGTAGCCTAGTTTAGAAAGAGAGGAGGTAAGTTACCCGCCAAGGACATAGACACAGTACAG
>JADBJO010006734.1:77500-85000 GCA_016801955.1 Conus betulinus | reverse complement strand
TATCAACCTCCTCCCTCCCCTTTTCTCCTCCCCTCTTCTTCTTCCTTTTCTTTCTTGACACGTTCATCTTGTCCTGGTCTTCTTCTTCTTCTCTTCTTCTTCTTCGATCTTTTTCCTCTCTATCGTTTGATTGTTTCATTTATCTCCATACTGCCCCGGCCCCTCCCTTTTCTTTTCTCGCTGTCCCACGGGGCTTTGCATTTAGCCATCTTGCTCACCCCAGGCAATCTTTTCAGCCTCATCACCTTGGTTTGTCTTCACGCAGTTCAAGTAGCAACGACGCACGACAACTCTCGGGTTTAATCTTCTCGTGTTTCCTCTTTCTTCCTTTTGGCTGAGTCGCTTTCTGTGTTGTACACAGTTATACAAGATGACCAGGGACAATGCTATTACTACGGTGGGGCGTGGTGAAGGGTGATGGGGGTGGTAGGAGGAGGTGGGGAGGGAGGGAAGAAGGAAGGAGGGACAGAAGGGTTGGGGGGTTGCCCCATGACGTTTTTCAAAACCATGCATCAAAGAAGGCTTGCAAGAAAGCTCTATTTAAAACGTAAACGTTTCCTTTGCTTGCTTTTCGTGAGTTTATTTGTTGTAGGTTTCTTGGGTTTGGTTTGGTTTGGTTTGGTTTGTGTGTGATGCATGATGCCAACGCTAGCAGTATGCTCAAACGCACCTTGTAGCTTAATATACTACCATTCCTTCTTTTGATCACGATTATTGAGTGAAAATAAATTCTTACCAGCTATCTGTTTGAAAAAATGTACCGATCGGCCTCTCAACAGCATCAGAGTGGCAAACTATCTGTCAAAAAGGAAAACTTATATTGCATCACTGTCATAAATAATCCATGGATAATTCTCGATCAGATACTCTGTGAGATATACAAAGCAAATGCCTGTGCCATTTGACCTAATTGGTTGAAAAACAGCACAAGCACACGGTCATGCGCGCGCGCGAACACACACACACACACACACACACACACACACACACACACACACACACACACACGCACGCACACACGCACGCACGCCACGCGCGCGCGCACACACACACACACACACACACACACACACACACGCACGCACGCCACAGCACACAGACACACAGACACACACACACACACACACACACACACACACACACACACACACACGCACGCACACATACACATATTTTATTTATCTTTTCTCATACTGACTGGGTTTTAATTTCTTTTTTGTTATTACTTTTTTTTTTTTACCTTATCCATCCCTCTTCTTTTGTAAGTCTTTTGTCCTCAGATCTCCTCTCCTCTCTCTCTCTCTGTCTCTGTCTCTGTCTCTCTCTCTCTCTCTCTCTCTCTCTCTCTCTCTCTCTCATTGTCATTGTCTCTTCTTTTGTTTTTGCTTTCTTTTCTCTTCTCTTTCTTTCTTTCTTTCTTTCTTTTCTTTCTTTCTTTCTTTCTTTCTCTCCTCCCTTCGTGATTGTTATTCTTTTTGTGGTCTGTGGTCCTTGCATTCAGGGCACTCCTTCCCATTCCCTGACCTTTCCCAATTCCCTCTACATCTCTGCCCCGTGTACTCGCGCGTATACCTTCTACTAACGTCGCACATTCTTTGTTGCTTTCTTATTCCCTCTTAGGGACTAGTCTTGTCGTTTAGGAGTGACCTTTAAGAGGTGCCGAGTGGAAAAACACGCTGTGTGTGTGTGTGTGTGTGTGTGTGTGTGTGTGTGTGTGTGTGTGTGTGTGTGTGCGTGCGTGCGTGCGTGCGTGTGTGTGTGTGTATGTGTGTGTGTGTGTGTGTGTATGCAATGTGTGAGATTAAGTGATGTCACACAACACAGGGAAACCAGTGAGTGTTAGGTGTTTTATAACTGCCCTGCCAACCACAAGAGGCTCTGTCAGGGATGTCACTGCACAGGGAAAGCCAATGCGCAGACGTCCAGGTTTTGTAAAAGCCCTGTAACCCCCCCCCCCCCCCCCCCCCCAAGAGGCCCTGTCAGGGAGGTTACAACAAAGGGAGAATGGTGAGCAGACTTAGGTTGTTTTTCTCACAGCCCTGCCCACCACAAGAGGCTACCTGAGGGATGTCACAAGTTAGAGAAAAGTGGGTGAGCACAGCTTAGTTTGTTTTATAACAGACCTGCCCACAACAGAGGCCATGTCAGGGATGTCACAGCATAGGACTCAGGTTTTTTTTTTTTTCTTTTTAAATATTGGTATATCAAGAGGTCTTGTCAGGGTTGTCAGAACACAGCAAAAAAACTAGTGAGATAATTGTAGTTGTTGAGGCCATGACCATCACACGGAGGTTTTTTTTTTTTTTTTTTTTTTTTAAATATTGGTATATCAAGAGGTCTTGTCAGGGTTGTCAGAACACAGCAAAAAAAAAAAAACTAGTGAGATAATTGTAGTTGTTGAGGCCATGACCATCACACACCCTGAAAAAGCAATCATAGGTTTCAAGTTCATTTTGTTACAGCCATGACCGCCACAGGGGACCTTATTAGGGTTGGAGCAATACAAGAACAACAAGTGAGACAAGTCTGTTTAAATACGGCCCTGCCTACCATATGGGGCCCTGCCAAGGATGTCATAACACAACGAAAGCGAGAGAGGATGGCTAAGTTTGTTTTATAATAGACCTGCTCACCTCAAGGGGCAGTATCAAGGATGTCAAAACGCAGGAAAAAACCAGCAAGGGGGGAGGGGGGGGGTACATTAGTTTTATGACAGCCCAGCAGACCACATGGGATCTCAACAGGTTTATCACAACATAGGAGGCAAGTGTGGTGATCAATAAGAACAATAATGTTGCTGGAATCAAACTGGTCACTCGACTGGCAGATTTTAACCACTGGATGGACAATTTCAGCTGAAGGAAATCAATTTATACTGAAATTAAAAAGAAAAAGGCTGAAAAATCTGATAAGAATTTACCGTTATTTGTGTGTATTCAGACTTTGCCTTCAAACTGACAATGACCATTTCAGAAGCATTGTGGTCTGGGAAACATCTCACGTTAATTCTCATCCTGTCTTTTTAAACACATCAAAGCCATGCCAAGGCTGGAGAAGTGTGTGTGTGTGTGTGTGTGTGTGTGTGTGTGTTGTGTGCGTGTGTGTGTGTGTGTGCATATATATGTGCATGTGCAAAGGTGGGAAGAAACACAGGAGATTGACAAGGTAAAGTAACACTCAATGACAAAATACCATGGCTCAAAATGGTACCGATAAGCCACGTGGCGCGCGCGAGCGTGTGTGTGTGTGTGTGTGTGTGTGTGTGGTGTGTGTGTGTGTGTGTGTGTGTGTGTGTGTGTGTCTGCGCGCATGTATGCAATGTGTGTATGTATGTGGAAACGGGTGCAAGTGTGCGAGCCATGGATGTCAGAGAAAATAGGAAAAACCAGTGTGCAGACTTTATAACTGTCCTGTCAACTACAAGAGGCCCTGTCAGGGATGCCACAACATGGGGTGGGGGGAGAGGGGGGGGAAGAGACTTTCAAGTTGTTTTATTATAGCCCTGCCCACAACTGTTGGCTCTGTCAGGGTTATCACCACACAGAAAAAAAAAAATCCAAAAAAACAGCGAGCAGAACGTTGTTTTATAACAGCCCTGCCCACCAAAGAGGCCCTGTGAGGGATGTCACAGCGTAGGGAAAACCATTGAGATGATTCAGTTCGTTTTGACGCAGGTATGAGAAAGAGGTCCTGTCAGGGTTGTGGCAACACAGCAAAAATACAATGAGAGGATGGAGTTTGTTTAATACAGGCGCGACCATCACATGGGGCCCAGTCAGAGTTGTTTGCCAACACACTAAAAGCAGCGAGAGGATTCAGTTCCTCTTATTACAGCCATCACAAAAGGCCCTGTGGGGGGGGGGGGGGGGGGGGGGGGGGGGGGGGGGGGGGGGGGGGGGGGGGGGGGGGGGGGGGTTGTCACAACACAGCGAAATACCAGGGAGAGGATTCAATTTGTTTTTAATACATCCATGGCCATCACATAGGGCCCTGTCGGTTTTGTCACAACACACACAAAAAAAAGCAACACGATGATTCAATTTGTTTTGATACAGCCATGACCATCACATGGCCCCGTGTCCGGGTTGTCACAACATAAGACAAAATAGGGAGGAGGGTGTAGGTTGTTTTATAACACCTCTTTCGTTAACGAACCTAAATGTTCCTGATCTTCCATTTAGTAGCTGATCTTCAGTGCTAGTGATCTTCAGTGCTAGTGCTTGGCTTGTCCGGTATTTTGGTCCTTTGGTGTAAAAACAAAACAAAACAAAACAAACAAAACAAACAAAACAAAAAAAACAAAAAAACCAAAAAAACTAGAAAAAAACTACCCAACTATGTGAAATACAGTTTTAAAAAGTAAAGGCAGTTTCAAGATGGCACAAGTGTCGTAAGTTTTTCTTAAAACAAACAGACAACCCCTTAGGCAAAGATTTACTGATTCAGAATGTGTGGAATCCATAGCGATCCTGTCGATATAACGCAGGTTCAAATGTCTATTTGTCAAAACTGGGAATTCTCGCGTGAGCAAAAATGTCTTAGCATTCAGCTCAGTTTTCAAAACTTTGCCCCAGCAAAGCAAAACGTAATGCGAAATTCCATTGCCAAAACAAATCAAAAGAGCAGTCTTCCATTTAAAAGGAATCAAGTCAGACATGTGACTGAAATAGACAGCCCTAATATAAAAGGGATTAAAACCATATGTCAGTATTTCCACCCTTAGGGAAAAATTCAGCCTGACCATGATGAATTAACATCTGTAAAGATGCTTTTCCACAGAATACTAAACCGTCTAATCTGACCCCCCCCCCCCCCCACCCCCCCTCCACTTCTTTATGGCTTTCGGCGACTTCTTCGCGTGCCAGGGGGCTTCTGATCTACAGCACAGTTACACTGGCTTTAAGGATGCAGGATTGCGTCTCTCTTTCTCTCATTTGTTGGTGGTGTTGGTGGAGGATCAATCTCTAAAAAATCAATGCGTAGCCAACAGCGTGAAACGCGCGTTGCCATAGGAAAGCGCATATTATAAGAAAAACTTCCTTCTGGCAGGGCCAAAAAATGTCGATTCTCTATCAAAAGAGCCAGTGGCAAGCTCTGGATCTGTGCTTATCACTATTGTTCTCCCTGGCTCTGTTGTTTTATGTGTATATGTGGTTCTAAGGACACCTCTCTGGCATAGGCATTTCAACGTTTTCAATGTGCGTCTAAGTACTTTTTATGTAAGGGGGGAGGGAGAGTTCTAGGTGTTCCTGTGTGTGTGTCTGTGGTTTGACAGTACGTGCAGCAACCGATGCCCAGACACTGAAAAAAAAACACACACACACACACACAGATACACATCTTACACCAAGACTGACCGCATCACTACACGCTCTCTGTTTTCCACGTACAGACACGTCCCACTAAAACACCAAACCAAAGAATAGATTTCAAATCTATGCCCACTCTCCCCTCTCAACCCCCCCCCCCCCCCCCCCCCCCCCCCCTTTCTTGCTTAGGACGGTGCGAAAGGCCCGACTGACACGATCTATGACACAGGAAAAAAATTGCGTCACGGTAAATACGTGCCGCCTTTCGTTCTTATCAGCCTACCTCCCTCTCCCCCCCCCCCCCCCCCTCAACCCTCCCTCCCTCCCCATGCTGTGCGATACTACGCAGCGTGGGATGTGCGTTCTAACAAGCCCCGTCTCACCCCCCCCCCCCCCCCCCCCTCTACCTCTACCCCCGCGACACAAAGGCATGTTGCCGCGCTCTCCACCCCACACCACCCCCCCCCACCCCCCCCCCCCCCTGAGCCCCCTTTTGATCCCTCACCCCGCGATCCCCGTCCTCGCAGACACCTACACGTGCTCGCGGACACCTATGCGGACGCATAAATTAACTGGGGCTCACGGCCACCTATACGGATGCATAAATTATCCCGTGCCGATTAGGTTCAAACAATTTCCGAGGGCGCGATTGGTGACAAGACTAAATCCCTCCCCCTCTCACCCCTGATGGTAAATGACAGTTTCGTCAAAAATTTGATTCGGCAAGTGAGAGATTCATATACAGGCACACACAGGCGCAACTTCACTGACCCCTCAGGACTGCCTGTAGTCAAGAGCAGAGGAAGACAAGGGGACAGAGAAGGCCTAGTCCAAACTCTTGGTAACTCTTTGATCTCAAGTCATTCCCTGTTCATTCCCAGGAAAAGTGAGTTGGAACTCTGTTTTACATTTTTGAATCTATGTATTGATTTTATGTATGCTGTGTGTGTTAACATTGTAACTTTGTACAAATGCTTAGCAACATTTATCAAACTGATGAATGATTATTCTGTGTAGTAGTTTGCTTGCCATCATATGGCAAAAGCTCTCTCCCAGTGGTTTTGATTCTTTGTTAACAATCTGACCACTGCTCTTTGTGTTCACCCTGACTTTTGTCAGTATGCAACTCTGTCTGTTAAGATAATAATTCAATGATTAATTTTGATCAGGAAAACAGTATGCCTGTGCTAGGTAAAAAACTGCTACTCTGATTTATAAATACTGGTGATTATTGGAATGATTTGTAGTGTATGACTTTAAGTCTACACCACATGTGTACTTGGACTAAGCATAGCCCAAGTCAGTGTGATTTAATTCATATGAAACAAGGAAGAGTTGTATTAACTAAAACTGTAACATTGTATTACTGTCTCCTACCCTTTTGTAAGCTTAACTTAGCCCTTTAAACAAAAGTGAGGTTAATAGTTATAGCAGAAACTCTACCATAGAGAAAACTTTGCTGGCTGAGTCTCACACCCTCTCTGAAAGAAAGAGGAAAAGGGTAATGTGTGCACTCGACAAGCCAGCCATCAGATTCTCATCTACAGATCAAGTTCTCTTTATCGCAGAACTGGGATCCTGGTCACGCTGCACATTGCAGTTGAACCAGAGCTGGGACTTTCGCCAGAAACCAGGGCGACACCAGACAACAAATCTACACCAGTGGGGCAGTCACCAGCCACAGGAGAGATCAACTATCTTCTCCGAAGCAAAGCTAAGTTTGCTTACCACCTGGACTCAAACCCATCAGACCCTTACCCTCACTTTATGATGAAACAGTGAGAACCTGTCTATGAGTACCACCCTGGCTACAATACTGGGTATTCGCAAGTGCGGGTGGGATGTATAATAACCATATACATTCAGTGTAACTTAGACAGAACCCCTGTATGCCAACTTAAGCTTGCTGCACAGAGTGCCAGCGAGTAAAGTAGAGTGAGGAAGGACCCCTCATTGTGGTAGTCCAATGAGAACTGAAACACAGCCTATGGAAGTGACACGCCATTTCTTATCTATGTGTAAGTAATAAAGTTGATGTGTGAAAGTGCACTTAACTTGTGTCAGTTCCCTGTTGTTCAATCGAATGTTGAATGTTTGAACTTCTCTCTCTTCAATTCTGTATCTCGGAGCTATAAGTACTTTTAATTAAGAGTACAGGCCTAAGGAAAATTATCTCAGAGCCATTCTTCCT
>JADBJO010006734.1:65000-67500 GCA_016801955.1 Conus betulinus | reverse complement strand
AGAGACAAGGAGAGAGAGAGAGAGAACAGAGAGGAGCGACGAGAGAGAGGGAGAGAGAGAGAGAGAGAGAGAGAGGCAGACAGACAGGACAAGACAGAGAGAGCAGAGAGAGAGAGACAGAAGAGAGAGAGGAGGCCCAGTGCGAGAGAGACCCCCCCCCCCCCCCTTCGTGAGAGAGAGAGAGAGAGAGAGGGACGAGGAGAGAGCGAGAGAGGAGAGGCAGAGAGAGAGAGCCGAGAGAGAGAGGAGGGAGAGGAGGAGAGAGGAGGAGAGAGAGACGCTGAGCTTTGATGTTTCATTGTCTTCAGCGAAGTTAGCCATAAAGGCAAGGGGGTTCCACACATAGTTTTAGAAATCGCATCATTCACAAATCATAAAAAATAAATATCATGGTAGAAAACAATACAGTCAAAACAACTATTACCAAGTTTTTTTCGTATTAATGTTGCCGGGCATCTTATACACGTTCATAAGGAGTGACATAAAATTAAACACACACAGAATATACTGTCTTCCCTTCCTATCGCACCCCGCACCCCGCATCCCTCCACCCCAACCCCGTCCCCCTCCTCGCCCCCCCCCCCCCACTCTTGCCTTTTCCTATCCTGACCCACCAATTCTCCTTCCTTGACCCTCACTCTCTTATCCTCCCTCAGTCCTAACTGACATCACGCCACGCATACATGAGAATCAAAAAGGGCACACGCTCACTCATACGCGTACGTCGCACCAAAACCGCTCTCCTAGCTTGTCCACCTCATCTCCCCCCCCCCCCCCATCCCTCCTCCCCCTCCCCTTTCATAATATAACTGAGAGAGAGAGAGAGAGAAGATCCAAAGAGCTGGGAGCAGATTCGGGTTCTGGCTGTTCGGAGAATTTGAATGAACAACCATGCGACTGCGTGAGTCAACATCAGGAATATGGCATGGTTTGTTCTTTGCGCGGGAAGAGAAAGAGAATTTACAGGGTTTTCTAGAGGACAGAGGCTACTAAACAGAGAAAGAGAGAGAGAGAGAGGAGAGGAGAGAGAGAGAGAGAGAGAGTGTGTGTGGTGTGTGTGTGTGTGTGAGAGAGTGTGTGTGTGTGTGTGCGTGCGTGTGTGAACGTGTTTGTGTGAGTATATGTGTATTTGTGCATGTGTGTGTGTGTGGTGTGTGTGTGTGTGGTGTGTGTGTGCGTGCGTGCGTGGCGTGCGTGCGTGCGTGTGTGCGTGCGTGCGTACTTGTGTGTGTGTGTGTGTGTGTGTGTGTGTGTGTGTTTGAAGGGAATGGAAAAGAAAGAGAGAGAAAGGTGGGGGAGGGAGGTAGGGAGGGAGAGGAGAGGGGGGGAGGAGGGGGGATCAGACAGACAGACAGACAGACAGACAGACAGACAGGCGGAGACGGAGAAAGAGAGACAGACAAACGAACTCTTATTCTCCTGCTGAGATCACGTCATCCAAATATTAGGTATTGATTTAGTAGAAATGACTTTGTAATTATAGAAAATGAATATCTGGAAAAAAAAAAAACAAACAAAAAACACTACTCTTTCTTGCCTTATAAGAAAAGAGACTATTGACGTCCAAAGGTCAGAGTTGCAAGCAAAATAAAATTGATGTTCAGCAATTTGCAGCCGACGGAGTCACAAAAAGACATGAAAAAAATATCCTAATGGGATTATTATTTTTTTCGTCTTTGTTTACCTTAAGGCATTTTCTTAGTCAGCCTCATAATAATTTTTCCCCTTTCCTTCGGTTTCTCCTTCTTCTTCTTCTTCTTCTTCTTCTTCTTCTTCTTTGTTGTTGTTGTGTGTGTTGTTGTTGTTGTTGTTTTATTGTTCTTGTTCTTGTTCTTTTTCTTCTCATCTAGTTGTTTCTTACTACTATAACAATCATTACCACTTGACTTTTCTCCCCCTTTCTCCCCGTTCTTCCTCTTTTTCCTTCTTTGACTTTTTTTTTTTTAATCTCTTCCTCTTTTTCCTTCTTCTATGTCTTCTATTTTCCCTAAGCTTTTTTTTTGATCGTTTAATTTGTTTTTTTTTCCTGTCCCCCCTCCTCTCTTTTTTTGAGTTACTTTTGTTGCTGCCCAGTTCTCAACGCGCACACTAAGCTCGCATTAAGCCATTCTGCACATCCCAGATGTCTCCACAGCCACACCTTAGTTTTGTCTTCACGCATTTCCAGGTCAGCAGTCCTCTGGAAACTATCCCCTTTTTACCTTTCCTGTTTTGTCTTTCTTCCATTCTTTCATCGCTTCTTCCTGTTCTCTTTTTCTTTCATTAATCCACAGTTTGTTTTGACTGTTTCGTTTCCTCCTTTTTTTTTGCATTTGTGTCCGTCTATTCTTTTACTGTTGCGTTTCATTCGGTCGTTCTCCCTCTGTATTTTTTTTCGCCATTATGTCTTTTTTTTTTCTTGTTTCTTTCTTTTCCACACGCTCTCCGACTTGAGATGGCTCTGGCGGTCGGCCAGTCTATAAAGTACGCGAATATCATTGGATTGATTGCCGGTGTCTAT
>JADBJO010006734.1:60000-62500 GCA_016801955.1 Conus betulinus | reverse complement strand
GCACGCGCACATACACACACACACATGACACCAGAACGTAACTTAACACACACACACACACACACACACACACACACACACACACACACACACACACACACACACACACACACACACACGCACACACGCACACGCAACACACACACCACACACCACACACACACACACACCCACCCACCCCCCCACCCACCCACCCACCACCCACACCACACACAAAAACGCCACACACACACACGCGCGCGCGCGCGCGCACGGACGCAAACATGCATGCATATACACAGGAGGCCGAGGCGTATCTCCTCCATCATTTTGTTTTAACCACATCAATCCCCGCTTCCCCCACAACCCCCAATTGGGGATCTTTGTGAAGACAAGTCTGGAATGAGTCCCAAAGGGAGAAGTGACGGAGGGAACCAGCACGATCAATGCAATGTATGGAAACTTGAGAGTCTCAAAACGGAATTACAGAAATCGTTTTCGTTGAAATCTGGGAGTTTCTTCAAGAAAACATAATGATACATTTCCCATACAAATTAGTCGGTCTGTGTTTTGATTCATAATTGCCTTCTCTTGGGGACGTGAAGTGGCGAGGTGGATGTGTTGGAGTGGAGTGTGTGCGGGTGGGGGTGTTGCCTGTCGGCCTAGTGTTGTACTGGATATGGTGCTCATCATCATAAACAAGAAAACGACATAGGCGGGGGGTTATTACAGACTCTTGAAAACAAGTATTCCAATGACTGAAAAAAAAACACACACACACACTTGAGACTTATGAAATGACATAATTATATGTTATAACAACATGTATTCATAAGTCATGAAATTAGGCATAAAACGATGTGATGATTAGCCACGACAGCAGCTGTTTAAATTTCACATCACATTCACATGTACTAGAATCATGAATGTCATTAACATCGCAAAGGTTGTCTTTCAACAGAACATAAGCTCAACTTTCCCTATTTTTGTGATGTCTCTTCGCGTTGTTAGAAGCTAAAGAAATAGCTTAACCGAGCTTCACTTAGACGGCAGTTATGTGACTGATAAGTTGTAGAATGGTTGAGCTTTTCGTCCGCACAGCAAAAGCTTTCTGGGACAACTTGTTCTTTGGCGGTAGTCTTAGACCATGTGCTGTCATGGTACTCGCCTAGATGTAGTGCGGGATCCCGAAATTGGGGAACATGTGGTCAGAACAACTGACAGTTCACTGGGAAGACAGATGTTTTAGCTTCAAAGTTGTGCAAATATCTATTTTCATGTGAAAATAACTTTTTCTCAGATCCTAATTACCAAGCTCCTCATATATACAGTTGATGTTACGGAAGAGTAGTACTCATCTTCGTTGGATCAATAAACAATGTCCCAGTTCATCAAAAGCAAAGTGTTCACGCTCTTTCAAAGCCAGTATGTTGCCAAAGAATTTTCAGACTGATTCCACGTCCCTGCTGTAAGAATTTACCTCAATAATCCCTAAACCGTCAGCAAAATTGCTTCGGACATACACGTGTGTTTCATAACAATGATTTTGGAGAAACGTTATTCATAATGTGCACCACACACATCATTTTCTGCCTCCATTTCATTTTGTACAAGTTCCAGAGCGGGGTAGGAACGGGCTGTTACACCGGTATACTACTTGAACATGTGGTTTGCTCAGTTATCAGCAATGGTCCTTTTCTTTCATCTGCTCTTCATCTGTTGTGCTGCCTGCCTCCTTACCTTCTTCATCCATGGGCATTTTCCTTTTTCTTCTTTTTCCTTCTTCTTCCTCTTCTCCGTTTCATTTTGTCCCCCATGGGTCAGACAGGGTTTTATGTTTTGTTCGCGCACAGTTCCTTATGCATTTGCTAATGCACTTATATAACGAGAGAGAGAGAGACAGAGAGAGAGAGAGAGAGAGAGAGAGAGAGAGAGACAGACAGACAGACAGACAGAAAAACAGAGGCAGAGGGAAAGAGACAGACAGACACAGACAGAGAAAGCAGGGCAGGACAGACAGACAGAGTATTCAAACAGACAGAGGCTCAGACAGAGAGAAAGAGACAGGTTCGTTACACAGACAGAAAGCTGAGGGCAGGGTTGGGTTCTGGTTGCTGGGAGTATTCAAATTCCGTGCGACTGTCTTGAGAGCTCAGACACTGAAAGAAGCCAGACCTAATCAGGGTATGGCATGGTTCGTTATTTGCCTGACAGTTCATACACTGAAACAACCAAGACCTACATCAGGGTATGGCATGGTTCGTTATTTGTCTTGAGAGATCAGACACTGGAAGAACCCAGACCTAATCAGGGTATGGCATGGTTCGTTATTTGCCTTGAGAGATCAGACACTGGAAGAACCCAGCCCTACACCAGGGTATGGCATGGTTCGTTATTTGCGCGGGAAAGGAAGAGAATTAATCAGGTTTCATCGAAAACTCCCACTCCCAGCATGTTTGAAAGCTGCAGGCTACAACATACAGACGTCGAGGAGAGTTATGAAAAGTTCTATCATGAATCT
>JADBJO010006734.1:32500-50000 GCA_016801955.1 Conus betulinus | reverse complement strand
GAGAGAGCATTTCTGTAGAAAAAGGAGAATGGATAGTAACTCTCCGAATGTGAATGTTCTCCGCCATTGAACTATCAACTTAGCAATGAGGGCAAAAACACACACACACACACACACACACACACACACACACACACACACACACACACACCACACACACACACACACACGCACACACACACACACGCACACACACATACACGCAACACACATTCTCTCTCTCTCTCTCTCCTCTCTCTCTCTCTCTCTCTCTCTCTCTCTCTCTCTCTCTCCTCTCCCTAAACAACCTGACGTCTGTGAACGGCACAGAGTTCGTATGGGATGAACAGGAGGCATGCAGAATTGAGAATGCCTGAGGTGTTGTTTATTATATCTCCCGATGGACGACCACTGACCAAGGTAGGGTGTGGACAACTCGCGTGTTCTTTGAAAGTGGCTACGGGTGAATGACCTAGCTGACTTCTAACTGAAAGAAATCGTGTGGTAAAGAAAAGCAACAGCAAGAGAGAGAGAGAGAGAAAGAGAGACAGACAGACAGACAGACAGGCAGAGGTAGACAGACAGACAGACAGACAGACAGACAGAGAAACAGACAGACAGAGACGAGTTAGCTCTTCACTGAAGAAAACACTAATACATAATTGTTTTAACTTTTGACTGACAAAGACTACTTATGTTTCATGAACATTTATGGAGACATTATGCATTGCAGACGTTGACAGCATATAAACATAATCATATCTAAATTTTAGTCTATCTCAATTTTCAACATTAACACATGTATTACACTCATGAAAAAAAAATCATTTTCTTCTCATAGACTTGCACACGCGGCTCAAGTGCAAAGACGAACACGTACACACACACACACACACACACACACACAGAGAGAGAGAGAGAGAGAGAGAGAGAGAGAGAGAGAGAGAGAGAGAGAGAGAGAGAGAGAGAGAGAGAGAGAGACTATACTGTTCTCACATGTTATGTAAAAGGAGCTGTCGATTTTATAGTGTACTTGACTGCCAAATCTCAGTTACAGTTAAGGAAGACATGCATTGTTCTGTTATGTATCATATTTGGCCTCGTTTCAATATATGTATGACAAATTTATTCAGAAACAAAAGGACACAGTAACAGGTATACAGCTGCATGACAAAAAATAGAGAAGGAAAACCGAAACTGTTTTTACTAGATAATTTGGTTCTTGGAAAAAAAAAAAAAGTCATCAAACACAAACAAATCAAGTATAAAATTCACTGAGAACCTAAACGAATTGAGATTTGGTAAAACAGGAATCCAAATCTCTCTTTTAGATTTTTTCTCTATCTTTTTCTCTTTTTGTTACCGAAAACGGGCATTTCACGAAGCCTATTCCCATAATTCAAATCGGCTATCCCTCTGAGGTTTTCTCGAGATTTCGTGATCTGATGCAATAAAGTTATACGTCTAACGTAATTTATCATGTTGATTATTGATTTTTGTCACGTACGATTTAGTGCATGTTTTTTTTTTGTTTTTTTTATAAATGGGATACTTACATTCAGAAGAGCGTAGAACGATTTCTATGGAGAATTTTTGAAGACTAGCGTTTACTTATTGTTACCAGTATTTGCAAAATAAAATCCAACAGCACAAAGTTTTTTAAAAGCCTGATTTGATGCATTCAGCGCGCGCGCGCGAGCGCGCGCGAGAGAGAGAGAGAGAGAGAGAGAGAGAGAGAGAGAGAGAGAGAGAGAGAGAGAGAGAGAGAGAGAGAGAGAGAGAGCAGCAGTTGCAATGATAAATCTTTTATTGTCCATTCAGCAGCCCTTCCGACAGCCCTTCAGAAGCCATTCGGACATGGGAACGTGCGGGACTATAACTCAGCAAATGCAATCGCTTACTTTCTGACAGTATTCTCCCTCTGTCCCCTCCTCCCTCACCCCCCCCCCCCCTCCACCCTCTTGGGCACAGATAGACACACGACAGTGAATATCTTGATCATCGTTTCAGTGTTTAAAGGATAATATTACTGGTTTATTTCAACGTTTTTTTTTTCCTCTGATATTCATAGCTCTTTATACGATTTTTGTCACATATGTTGTTACGATACTTTTTGTATTACATGACAAAACATTTGCTGTACAATTTAGTCTTTAATATAAGAAGGCGAGCTACGTATAGTCAATTTCTTTGGACATCTTTGTACATCGCGCAAAAGAATTGAAAAAAAAAGGAACTTCACTTTCGTTTTCTTTTTCAGACGATTTGCCATTAGTCTCCATTTTATCCAGCAACTGTCACATGCATTTATTAAGCTACGTACCCCCGTGTCAGCATCTTATAATCTCAGGGATGATGGCAAAGTGTATTCGTCGAGATGGAGGAAAAGAACAGCACAAGAGAGAGGGAGAGAGAGAGAGAGAGAGGAGAGAGAGAGAGAGGAAGAGAGGAGAAGGAGAGAGAGAGAGAGAGAGATGGAGAGAGAGAGAGAGAGAGAGAAGACTTTGATATTTTATTGTCATTACCAAAGAGTTCTTTTGACAAGGGGGGAGAGGCAACAGAACAAAAACATTTCCCTCTTCCTTTCCTGCAAACAAATAGTACACTTTCATTCCTAGTGTGTATCAAATCCAAAGTTAACAAAAGAAATAAATTCGTAACATTTCGTTATGTCCTCACCTCACGCATAGGAGTAATGCAGTAAGGTAAACAAAAAAAAAGACTGACTCGACCATCCTATTTTACTGATCTCTTCAAACATGGCAAAAAAAAAAGACTGACTCGACCATCCACTCAATTAAGTGATGACATTGTAATTAACTGATCTCTTCAACATGCGATGAATGAGAGAGAGAGAGAGAGAGAGAGAGAGAGAGAGAGAGAGGAGAGAGAGGAGAGAGAGAGAGAGAGAGAGAGAGGAGAGAGAGAGAGAGAGAGAGTATGAGAGGAGAGAGAGAGGAGAGAGAGAGAGAGAGAGAGAGAAGGACACCTACACATGTGCGAGCGCGCGCGCGTGCGCGCGCGCGCGCGCGCGCGCACACACACACACACACACACACACACACACGAACATACAGAGGATATTAACCCCGAGATGGTGCATCTATAGAGTCACGCTCAGTGGTCAAAGGGATAGGGACCGAGCTACACGATCGCCTTGACAGCGGAGTAACTGAAGCAAGCTCAGCCTCCGCTCACACACATGACATGGGGCATCGATTGCACGTGAGAAGGAGGGAGAACTAATCAGGATTTTCAGACCACTTCCTTTTCCCTTTTTTCCATTGAACCCCATAGCCTTCCAACCTAGCACACACACACACACACACACACACGCACATCGCACACACACACACACACACACACACACACACACACACACACACACACAACACACACACACACACACACTCTCTCTCTCTCTCAGAGAGAGAGAGAGAGAGAGAGAGGGGAGAGAGAGAGAGAGAGGAGAGAGAGATCGGAGAGAGAGGAGGAGAGAGAGAGAGAGAGAGAGAGAGAGAGAGAGAGAGAGAGTAGTAATGATGCTTACCTCTCCATCCGTTGGACAAGCACAAAGGTACATAAAGCATGTGGGTACGATACTGGAAGCGAGTTCTGGCAAGTATTCCCCTGGAATCAAACAAGTGTGTGTGTGTGTGTGGTGTGTGGTGTGTGTGTGTGTGTGTGTGTGTGTGTGTGTGTGTGTGTGTGTGTGTGTGTGTGTGCGCGCGCGCGCGCGTGTGTATGTATAGGTAGGTTGGGGGATTCCTCTGAGCGTGGGACATCAGACGATGAATCGTGAACCGATTTGCTCTTGAAAACGAGCGAAAAAATTCCCGATCAAATGATTTTGTGCCTAGCTGGACTCTGCAGTCCGTGTTTATGACCACGCTCTGTCCACCTGTCTGCGTCTATGAGCATATAAACACCAACCAAAATGATTCATGGCCAGCATGCTCGCAGCGTAGTGCTCATTTTCTCTTCTGTTCCGGGGATTTTCATTTCCCTCACATGTACATAACAGATCTTCTCAATATTTCTTTCTGCCAAGCATTCAAACGGCGGGAAAAAAAAAAAAAAAAACAAAAAAAAAACAAAACACAAAAAAACCCACTGAAGTGAGCGATATCTTGCTTAACGTATTTCGGGCTTAACGTATGTCTTTCTCTGAAAACAAGTTTCAAAGAAATGAAGTACCATACTCTTTAATGATCAACAGAACAATATTGATTAATGGTGTTTCCTATTCATTTTTGTAAGACGTTTTGAAGACTTTAGACTGTTCGACAATGAGCAATCGTCTTCTAAATATACCGCTTAAAAATCTTCACTTCCATATCATATACCTCTTTGACCCACCTGCCGCCCCATAAAGAGAAGGTGAATACTATTTTATGACCGTTTTGTGTCAACTTGCAACACTCAGAAACTTTGTGATGAGTTTCATGCAGTAATCATCTGCTTTCTCCACGAACGTAATGGGAAAAAAATCACGCGAAACTTCTACATGTTGAAACATTTTATTCGTTTTTTAACCATCGACATTAAGCCATGCTAACAACATTACTAACATTGAAACAGTCCTTTGCCTTTGTTTGTTAAAAAGATACGGTAAAAGCATCGAGTTAGTTCCAACAAACCTCTTAAGGTCTGCTCGGCAACTGTCCCAAACTAGCCTGTCAGACTATGTAGATGAGATATTAAATATTTGAGAGCGAGAGAACAACAGAGACAGAATGTGAGACTGGAAGAGGATGGGAGGGGAGGGGGCGGGGGGGGGGGGGGGGGGGTTGAAACAGTCCTTTGCCTTTGGGGGGGGGAGAGTCGTGGAGAAGCATCGACTAATAGAGGGAACAAAAGGGGGGTTGGGTAGGAGCTCAGTGGGGGGTGTAGCCTGAGAGATGAGATGAGATGAGAGGAGATGAAATATGGAGAGAGAGAGAGAGGAGAGAGAGAGAGGTGTGAGGAGAGAGGGGTGGGGGGAGGGAGAGGGACGGGGGGGGGGGGGGGGGGGGGGGGGGGGCAATTCAACACCGAGCCAATACCTACAGAGTTATCACACTAAGTGGTCAACAGTTAGACACAGAGCTACACGATCATCTTGACAACCGAGCAATCACGGCAACCCCCACCCCCATTTAAACGTGACATGGATCATCGATTGCATCAGGAGCATGAGAAAAACTAATCCGCTTTTTGCAGACAAGTTCCTTTTCGCCAGTTTCAATGCATGTAGGCTGAAAGAAAGGACGAACACACACACACACACACACACACACACACACCACACCACACACACACACACACACACACACACACACACCATGGAAAAATAAAACAAAACACACGTAACACGTAACCATCATTAAAAAAAAAATCAAAGCTCTGACAAGGTCCATGTGTGTGTGTTGTGTGTTTGTGTGTGTGTGTGTGTGTTGTGTGCGCCAAAGCTCTCGCGTCCCTCTGTGGTGTGGGTGTGCGCGTGTGTGCGCGCGCGCGCGCGCGCGTGTGTGTGTGTGTGTGTGTGTGTTGGGCAGCAGGCATGGTGGAAAGATTCCCGCTTAATGCAACCTCTTTGTGTTAA
This sequence comes from Conus betulinus, assembly GCA_016801955.1. Lineage (NCBI taxonomy): Eukaryota > Metazoa > Mollusca > Gastropoda > Neogastropoda > Conidae > Conus > Conus betulinus. The sequence continues at coordinate 44,437 of JADBJO010006734.1, read as the reverse complement.
AAATAAGAGGGGTATTTGCCCCTTAAACCTTACAAAAAGCGTTTTTGTCTGGTGTTGAGTTGCACTTCCAGGATCTTTTGTTGTCTTTTAAGAGCACTTTTCGCATCCTAACCGGGTGAATTTTGTGCGCCATTTCTGTTTTCTCTTTTTTCAAAGATTGCTTTGTTCAAGGGAGCTAAGTTTGTAATTGCAACCTCTTGTTGCTTTCGGACTTTTTATTTATTTATTTTTTTAGTGAGAGTGAATTTGCAGTGTATGGTGAGAGGTCTGTTGATGATAATTCATTTGGGACGGTTACATAGCCATTCCGTGTACGCTGCAAATTTCTTTTTCCATGGGTGTGCGTGGAACGAGCTATGACACTGAATTTCTTTTGACACATGCGCCCTTTTATTACAGTCACCCACACACTCCAAGTACTTACCGGCTGTAATACTAGCTGGCGTAGCTGTACATTCATGCAATAAATAACCAGTTTATGGGACGAGCTTTTGTGACTGGATATATGCGTGAGCAAGTGAAGCTACCCAAACCCTCATCACACAGGGTGTACGTGCCTACATCTAAAAAACATCTAACCTTGTGACACAGCCAGGGAAATATCGGGCTGGGCTATCATGAAACTGAAACAGTGTTGTGTGTGTGTGTGTGTGTGTGGGTGTGTGTGTGTGTTTGTTTGTGTGTGGTGTGTGTGTCTCTCTCTCTCTCTCTCTCTCTCTCTCTCTCTGTAGATAGATAGATAGATAGATAGGTAGATAGACAGATAGGTACATAAACATATAAACAGTCAAAGTAGATACAGATCCAAAGAAGCGAGTTCAAAATGTTCCACCATGATTCAGCTGTAATTGCCTTTGGTCAGAGTTGCCGACTGTTGTATATATATATCTATCTATCTATCTATATCTATATCTATATCTATCTACCTATCTGTCTATCTATCTTTCTATCTATCTATCTATCTATCTATCTATCTATCTATCTATCTATCTATCTAGACAACAAGCTGTCGTGTTGTAAATGAAATTTTCGGCTTTATATTTGCCTTCGTCAAGCACATGACATCCTCCCTGGAGTGCCAGCCATGTAAAGGTAGTGATATATATATATATATATATATATATCATATAGATATATTATATATATATAATAATATATATATCATATCAATGGTTAAAAAACAGGATCATCTCTCCTCCCCCCCCCCCCCCTCTCCTCTCTCTCTCTCTCTCTCTCTCATCGCTTGCTCTCCTCGTTTTCTTTCCTTCACCTCTCTATCCTTATCTCTCTCGTCTCTCTCTCAGTCTCTCTCTTCTCTCTCTCTCTCTCTCTCTACACACACACAGACACACCACACACAGACACACACACACACAGCACACACACACACACACAACACACACCACAACACCACACACATATATATATATATATATAATAATATATATTAATATATTGCAATATATATGTATATATATATATTATATATATATGCAGAGAGAGCAGAGATATAGTAGTAGAGAGAGAGATAGAGAGAGAGAGAGAGAGAGAGAGAGAGAGAGATGATCCTGTTTTTTTAACCATTGATGACGAGCAGGCCAATATAAGTACAAGTGGCCTTTCTCCTTTTGATGCCTAGGGAAAGTCCAATCAATGAGCCGAATTCCATTGATTATTCTCCTCCTCTCCTCTCTCTCTCCTTCTCACATCCTCCTCACTCTCTCTCCCCGGGTCTCTTCTCTCCTCTCTCTCTGTCGTTCACCGCTCTCGTCCTATCTCTTCCCCCCTCCGTCATCCCTCTCTCCTTCACTCTCCGTAGAGCCCACGTCTCCTCCTCCCATCGCTCCACATCCTCTCGCAGTCCTCACCCTCACCTCTCCCCCCCCCCCTTCTCCCGTCTCCACTCCTCCCCCTCTCTCAAAACTCACCTTCCCCTCTCTCACCACTCCCATCTTCTCTGTTCCTCTCGGCTCACTCACCCTCTCGAATCACCTCACCTTCAGACCTCACGCACACCTCACTCACAACACCTCTCTCACTCGTCCTTCACACACTCATCACACCCCATATGCTATATAGATAATCTATCGTTCCCTTCTCCCCGCTCATCTATAGATCCCTCTACCCTTCTCTCCCAGTGCTATATCACCTCCCCCTCATTAATCCTCTTCTCATCTCTCGCTAATATATATATGCAGCCTCTCTTCTCTCAATGAATCCTCCTCGGCCCCTCCCTCCGCTCGCATCTCCCTCATCCGTCTCGTCTGCCTAAGAGAGGACGAGAGAGGTCAGTCCCTCTCTCCCACTCCTCCCCTCTCGCCTCCTTCCTCCTCGTCTAACCCCATTGATCATCGAGCCTCCCCGCCTCCTCTCCCGCCCTCGCTCCCTACAATCCCTCTCGCCGCTCTCTCTCTCCCCTCCCATCCTCCACCTCGATCCTCCTGCTCTCCTCCATCGTGAAATCAAATCCCCCTGAGCGAATCCCTCCCTCTGATCCCCCTCCTCTCTCCTCTCTCTCTCTATCTCCCTCTCTCTCACAATCTCGTCTCTCTCTCCTCCCCTTCCCTCTCCGCTCCTGGGCCCCTCTCTCTCCCCGCCCTCTCCTCTCCCTCCCCTTGCTCTCCCCGCCTCTCATCGCCTCCCCCTCCCTCTCTCGTCCTCTCATCTCTCTCTTCGCCATACTCGTGTGTGTGTGTTTCTGTGTGTTGTGTGTGTGTGTGGTGTGTGTGTGGTGTGGTGTGTGTGTGTGATTGTGTTGTGTCAGTACCAACTTTGAGTTAATCTGACAAATAAATTGTTTTCAGTCAGTCCGTCAGTGTGATTGTGTGTGTGTGCTGTGTGTGCGTGTGTGTGCGGGTGGTGTGTGTGTGTGTGTGTGTGATGTGTTTGTGTGTGTGTTTGTGTGTGGTGTGTGTGTGTGTGTGTGTGTGTGTGTGCGCGCGCGGTGTCCGGTTTGTCTGTGTGCAGGATGGGATTGCGTGGGGATGGGGTTGAAGGTGGCAGCTCCCCCAGCCCAGGGGTTTCCCACCAATCGTCTGAACCGTCAGCAAAGCACAAAGGAAACTCACATGCACCTAAAGAAATTGTTAACCAATCTGGGGAATGCCCAGTTTTCTTACTGGATGAATTGAGGGACGGTAGCAATCAACGTTTGTTTAGTGGTTTTGTTTGTTTTATCTTCTGATGGTCTACAGCAGACCAAAGAAGGGTCATGCAATCATGTGCTTTTCAAGACTGGTTTATTGGGTGAATGACCTGACTTGTTGCAATTCTGCCTGGGGAGAAAGAAAGGGGATAGAGAGATGAGAAAAAACGAGAGAGAGCAGAGAGAGACAGAGAGAGAGAAAGAGAGAGAAGAGAGAGAGAGAGAGAGAGAGAGAGAGAGAGAGAGAGAGAGAGAGAGATGTTTTAAATAAGAAATAACAAATCACTCTGCAACAGATCTTTTGAGAACTCCATTAATCTCAGAAATGTCCAGAAACTGTTGATCACAGCTTGATCTCTTTTATTTAGTAGGATTAATTCTGTGTACATAGCCCGTAAGGGGATGACACATCAATGTCGGAAGAAGTTCGTTTTATCCATGCTAACGTCATTAGCAGCGATTATGATACTGATGTCCTTTAAACAGCATGGGAAAGGAAAGTTCTTTATATTGACAAGAAAATGCTGCGTAATGGGAAGGGGGAGGGGAGGGTAGGGGGGGGGGACATCTCATTTGTTGTTGTTGTTGTTGTTGTTTGTTGTTGTTTTTTTCCTCCTTCATGTTCTTTCCGACCCCTCTCTTTAATTATCTTTTCTTCCTCTTCATTCTTCCTCAGTCCTTTTTTTTTTTTTTTCCTTCCAGTTATTCATTTTGTGCTAAACTTTTGATAATTTGCTGTAACCAGTTTTTGTTGTTGTTTGTTTTTCTCTTGCTGTTGTTGTTGTTGTTGTTGTTGTTGATCTCATCATCCTCCTCCTCCTCCTCCTCCTCCTCCTCCTCCTTTTTTCTTCTGCTTCTTTTTCCCCCTCCTTCTCACTTCATTCCCTTAGTTTTCCCTTTTTTGTTGTTGCTTGCACCTTCTTTGTCCCTCGTCGTACTGAGTTTTTCTCCTTCGTCAACTAATTGTCTCTGTTTTCCTCCCTCTCCCCCCCCCCCCCCCCCCCCCCCCCCCCCCCCCCCCCCCATGGCATTTGGTACTCCACCCTTAACATTCCCAACGTTTTCACTTGGGTTTACTTACTTCTTTTGTTTTTATTCTTACTCTCTTTTAAACCTTATCTATCTCTCTTGCTTTCACATTCCCACTATAACCGTCCGCCACCATCATCACCACCAGAACCCCTCTACTCCCCCCCTCCTCCCCCCCCCCCCCTCTCCTCTCTCTCTTTCTTTTCTTTCTTTAGTTTTCTGTTCTTTTTGATTTTGTTTCTTTCTTTCTTTCCTATTTTTTTTTTTCTGTACAACCATTTACACTTTCCGTTCGTTGTTGTTTGCTGTTGTTGTTGTTGTGTGTTGCTGTGTCGTCGTCGTACCCCTGGCTAAAAGACTCCAGTGATCATCCAAACAGCCAAAGTAACTGATTGAAACACTATGGTACAATGCATCAGCTCGGGATGAGACCATTACATGTATGACGATTTTGATTACCCCCGCCACATGGCCACATGGCTGCCACACTCCGACTTCGGGGGACTTGGTGACCGATAATGTTATGCTAGGAGCTCATCACAACTGAATACAATCCCCCGCATAACTAGGCAGAGCAAAAAAACAACATTTTGATGCAGCCTTGTGTTCTCTAGCCTATGTCAATTAGCCTGACACAGCCTTAAGCCAAGGCGCACTTTCCGTTCGTGATTTTTGTGTTCTATACTTCTGCCTGTCCCTGCTCTCCTTGCTATGTCTCATCTTTACCAATTCGCTTTCAGGTTCTGCCCGCCTACCTCTCCGAATTCCTTCTAATAACGTCGCCATCTTTGCTTTTTTTTTTTTTTAAAAATTTCTGATAAGGGGCCGGATCGCATGGATCTGAGGAAAAGAGGTTCAGTTTCTTTTCAGAAGCCAACACAACCACATTGCTCAAGAGCACAGACATTGCTCAGCGGGTACAGCAGAGGACATTGTTCAGCGAGTAGAGCAAGGACATTGCTCAGCAGGTAGAGCAGAGGACATTGCTCAGCAGAGCAGAGGACTTGCTCAGCGAGTAGAGCAGAGGACATTGCTTCAGCGGGTAGAGCAGCATCAGGACATTGTCAGGCAGCGACATCTCAGCGGGTACAGCAGAGGACATTGTTCAGCAGAGAGGGACAGGCAGAGGACAATCAGCGAGTACAACTTGCTCAGCAGAGGACATTGCTCAGCGGTACAGCAGAGGACATTGCTCAGCGGGTACAGCAGAGGACATTGCTCAGCGGGTAGAGCAGAGGACATTGCTCGGGAGCAGGGACAGCTCAGCGGGGAGAGCAGAGGACCATTGCTCAGCGGGTACAGCAGAGGGTAAATTGCTCAGCGGGCGCAGAGGTACAGCTCTCAGCGGGTAGAGCAGAGGACATTGCTCAGCGGGGAGAGTAGAGAGGACAGGACTACAGTGGTGATGTTGATGGTGATTTGGTGTGTTTTAAGTGTGTGTATGTGTGTGTGTGTGTGTGTGTGGTGTGTGGTGTGTGCGTGCGTGCGTGCGTGCGTGCGTGCGTGCGTGCACGCGCGCGCGCGCGCGCGCGCGCGTGTGTGTGTGTGTGTGTTGTGTGTGTGTGTGTGTGTAAGTGTGTGTGTGTGTTGTGCGTGCGTGGCGTGCGTGCGTGCGTGCGTGCATGCGTGTGTGTGTGTGTTTGTGTGTGTGTGTGTGTGTGTGTGTGTGTGTGTGTGTGTGTGTGTGGTGTGTGTGTGTGTGTGTATGTGTGTACTTCTTAATCTCTCTCTCTCTCTCTCTCCCTCCTCTCTCTCTCTCCTCTCTCTCTCTCTCTTCTCTTCACACTCACACACACCACACACACACACACACACACACACACACACACACACTCACTCACGCACGCACGCACGCCACGCACGCACGCACGCACGCACGCACGCACGCACGCGCACGCACAACACACACACACACACACACACACACACACACACACACACCACACACACACCACACACACGCACAGATGCAATATCACCTTTGTTATTTGTAACAATGTTCTGAAATCTGAGATGAACAGGAGACACAAAGCAGTGACCATTTTTGTTGTGTTGCTGGTTTTATCTCCTGACAGTCTCTCACAGATTAAAGACTAACTACGTGCATATGATGTGACTGCCGCATGGAAACAGAGAAGAGATCAGGAGGGGAAGAAAAAAAGAGAGAGAGAGAGGAGAGAGAGAGAGAGAGAGAGAGAGAGAGAGAGAGAGAGAGAGATCGAGAGGCGAGAGAGAGAGAGGAGAGAGCGAGCGAGAGCTCAGAACTCAGAACATTATAATGAACTAGCCATATGCCCATGTCATGGAGGTGGGATTACTTCAAAATAAGGGAAAATGCAGCTAACTAGAGAGAGAGAGAGAGAGAGAGAGAGAGATGGAGAGAGAGAGAGAGAGAGAAGAGAGAGAGAGAGAAGACAGAGACAGAGACAGAGAGACAGAGACAACAGACAGACAGGACAGACAGACAGTCAGGTAGACAGTCAGGTAGACAGACAGAGAGAGAAGCCTCTAATGCCTAATTCTCACCTCTAACGCGTAAATTGTTTTCCCACATTCCGACATTGTTTTTACAGACTTTAGAAAAAGGACAAGAAGGGAACGGCGGCGGCGGCGGTGGTGGTGGTGGTGGTGGTGGTAGTGTGTGTATGTATGTGTGTGTGTGTGTTGTGGTGTGTGTGTGTGTGCGCTGCGCGCGCGCGTGCGTGCGTGCGTGCGTGCAGACAGACAGACAGTCAGGTAGACAAAACAGAGAGAGAGGCCTCTAATGCCTAATTCTCACCTCTAATGCGTAAATGTGTTTCACATTCCGACATTGTGTTTACAGACTTTAGAAAAAAGGACAAGGTTGGTGGTGGTGGGTGGTGGTGGTGGGTGGTGGTGGTGGTGGTGGTGGTGGTGGTGTGTGTGTTGTGTGTGTGTGTGTGTGTGTGTGTGTGTGTGTGTGTGTGTATGTGTGTGTTGTGCACAAAAGGTATTATCATAAGAGTCTGCTCCATCTAGAAGACTGATTATTGAAACATGCATAATACTTCAGATAATGATCTTTTTTTTTCCAACAGATTATCACACAAGGCCTATGGGCAACGAAACAAATCAGCGCACAGAGAGAGAGAGACGAGAGAGAGAGAGGAGAGAGAGGAGGAGAGAGAGGGAGGAGAGAGAGAGAGAGAGAGAGAGAGAGAGAGCGAGGAGAGAGAGTAGAGAGAGAGCCTCAGAGAGAGAGAGAGAGAGAGAAAGCCTCAGAGGACAAAACGGAGAGACGGGAAATACCAAAATCATCTCACACATCCTAACAAATGTGCTGTCGAACCTGTGTGCATTTGATGGCCAAACACAGACAAAAAATACATGCAACATTATATTGTTAATCATGTCCTTTTTTTTTCTATATCGGATCTAATCACATCAAAAAAGTGGACACGCTAGCAAAACACACAACCATACAAACAAACTGTCGCAAAACTAAACAACGAACTGTTGTTATACTAGATCATGTTGTTCTGGAAAACAAACAAAATCACAAACAAGCAGGAAGTAAAGCCTGCAAGCACATGCACTGCTGAATTAAAGCAACCAACAGAAAATTAAGTGTGCATTTACAGACATTGGGTTTTCTTACTGCAGGAAACACGATTCTCCATTTCTTTGTCACCAGAGCGGCTACTGTATGATACCTGTGTTGCCATAGCCCAGTCGGTCTTTTTCGTCTGACGCCTTTCTAGGTTTTCGTGATTACATGCGGTACATTTACACTTCAAAGAGAACTCCTCGTTTGATTAGTGATTCTTATGACATATGATTTACTACATTTACGTTATAGATGGGATATTTGCGTTTGGAATAGCCTAGAACGATCTCTATTCAGGGTGTCTGAAGACAAACATTTATTGATTGTCGCCTAAGGGGATAAAAAGGAGAAATGTAATAGCATAGTTTTGGCAGCATGACATAATATATTCCGCATAGTTTTGGCCGCACGACAACTATATTCCGCATAGTTTGGCAGCATGATATAATATATTCCGCTAACAGTGTGTGAGAGAGAGAGAGAGAGAGAGAGCGAGAGAGAGAGAGAGAGAGAGAGAGAGAGAGAGAGAGAGAGAGAGAGAGAGAGAGAGAGAGAGAGAGAGAACGAACGAACGAATTTTATTTTCAGAGGGTAGTGGAGTAAGCAGAACTGTGTTTTTTTTTTTTTTTTTTTTTACATCCAGTCCCTCCGGGGCCAAAAGAAAAGAAAAGGAAGAAAAAAGATACAAATTCTGAAATGTAATAAAACCAATGAAACAAAGCTAATCTACAATAGGGAAACACAGACAGAAGGGCTGGGAGATGGTGGGGGTGGGGGTAGGGAGCGGGTGGCTGGGTCCGTTAGAGGAGACGGACAGACAGACAGAAACACAATCAGACAGACAGACAGACAGAAAGAAGACAAACAGAGAGAGAGAGAGAGAGAGAGAGAACAGACAGACAGAGACAGACAGACAGACAGACAGACAAAAAAGAGAGAGAGAGCAAGAATTCTGTCACCACGACATCATGCTTTCAGAGAGAGAGAGAGAGAGGAGAGGAGAGAGAGAGAGAGAGAGAGAGAGAGAGAGGAGAGAGGAGAGAGAGAGAGAGAGAGGAGAGGGAGGAGGCAGAGAGAGACCAGAGACAGGCAGACAGACCGACAGAGAGACAGACAAAACAGAGAGAGCAAGCATTCTGTCACCACGACATAATGCTTTCAGAGAGAGAGAGAGAGAGAGAGAGAGAGAGAGAGAGAGAGAGAGAGGAGAGAGAGGAGAGAGAGAGAGAGAGAGAGAGAGAGAGAATGATAAATGTTTTGTTGTCCATTCGGACATGGGGGCCACGCGTGACCATAACTCAGTCAACATAATCGCTCACTTCAGCTCGCCCCTCTCCTCTTGCCTGCTCGAGGCCCACAACTCATTCTGACAAACTCCTCCCTCCATGCTCTCGTCCGTCACTCTCCCTCCTCCTCTTCCCCCTTTTACATACTTGCGCACACATAGACACACGACGGCGGATCAACTTGACAATCATTTCAGTGATTCAGTACCATTACGTGTTGTTTCTTTCATCTTCTTTTCTTTAATATTCGTAGCTTGTGGCACCAGTTTTACAAACGTCTGCGACATGATTCCGGTTTTTAACTAAGAAGGCGAGTCAAGCACAGTTCCTTTCCTTTGGACATCTGTGCACACTGTTACTTTGAGTTTTCTTTTCTTTTGATGGAAAAGAACTGAGGGAGACAGACAGACAGACAGACAGACAGACAGACAAATAGATAGTGACAGATACAGACAGACAGACAGACAGACACATATTGAACACAGAGACAGAGACAGGGAGACATAGGCAGAGAGAGAGAGAGGAGAGGATAGAGAGACAGAGAGAGAGAGGAGAGGAGAACAGACAGACAGACAGACAGACAGACAGACAGAACAGGACAGACAGACAGAAAGAGAGAAAACCTTACTTACAGTTTTCTTTTGAAGAAAAACAACAGAGAGAGGAGAGAGAGAGAGAGGAGAGACAGAGGAGAGAGAGAGGAAGCGAGAGAGAGACGGAGAGAGAGGACAGACAGGGAGGGAGAGGGAGAGGAGAGGGAGCAGAGAGAGAGAGAGGATAGAGGAGAGGGGAGAGAGAGAGAGGGAGAGAGAGAGAGAGCAGGAGATGAGATGAGAGAGACGAGGAGAGAGAGAGAGAGACGAGAGGGAGGAGACAGAGACAGGCAGGCAGACAGACAGACAGAGGAAGACAGACAAACAGAGAGAGAGCAAGTGCATTCTGTCACCAAGACATAATGCTTTCAGAGAGAGAGAGAGAGAGAGAGAGAGAGGAGAGAGGAGAGGAGAGAGAGAGAGAGAGGAGAGAGAGAGAGAGACAGAGCGAGACAATGACAATGATAAATGTTTTGTTGTCATTCGGACATGGGAGCCACGCGTGACCATAACTCAAATAAAACATAATCGCTCACTTCAGTTCACCCCTCTCCTCTTCACAACTCATTCTGACAAACTCCTCCCTCCATGCTCTCGTCCGTCACTCTCCCCTTCTCTTCCCCCTTTTACATACTTGAGCACACATAGACACACGACGGCGGATCAACTTGACAATAATTTCAGTGATTCAGTACCATTACTAGTTGTTTCTTTCGTCTTTCTTTGATATTCATAGCCTGTAGCACCAGTTTTACAAACGTCTTCGACATGATTCCGGTTTTTTAACTTAAGAAGGCGAGTCAAGCACAGTTCCTTTCCTTTGGACATCTGTGCACACTGTACTTTCAGTTTCCTTTTCTTTTGATGGAAAAGAACTGACAGACACACAGATAGCTAGAGACAAATACAGACAGACAGACACATAGAGAGAACACAGAGAAAGACAAAGACAGAGAGACATAGAGACAGAGAGACGGAGAGAGAGAGACAGAGAGAAAAAAAACAAACCTTTCTTTCAGTTTTCTTTTGAAGGAAAACAAACAGGAGAGAGAGAAGAGAGAGAGAGAGAGAGAGAGAGAGAGAGAGAGAGAGAGAGAGAGAGAGAGAGAGAGACAGAGCAGAGACAGAGACAGACAGACAGATAGACACACAGACAGATAGACAGACAGGCAGAGAAAAAGAGAGAGAACATAGACAGAGAGACAGACAGACAGAGAGATACACAGAGAGACAGAAAGAAGAGAGAGAGAGAGAGAGGAGAGAGAGAGAGAGAGAGAGAGAGAGAGAGAGAGAGAGAGAAAGAGAGACAGAGACAGAGACAGATATACAGAGACAGAAAGAGAGACCGAGAGACAGAGACAGAGACGCACGAATGTACGCACTCACGAACGCACGCACGAGTGCATGCAAGCTCGCACACAGGCGGGCACACGCGCACGTACTCTCTCTCTCTCTCTCTCTCTCTCTCTCTCTCTCTCTCTCTCTCTCTCTCTCTCACACACACACACACACACACACACACACACACACACACACACACACACACACACACAAACCGCGAGGACAGAGCAATTTAACCCCGAGTTGGTACATCTGTAGAGGTACCCACCTAAGTGGTCAAAGGTTAGGGACCGAGGTACACGATCGCCTTGACAGCGGAGTAACTCAAGCAAGCTCAGCCTCCGCTCACCACATGACATGGGGCATCGATTGCACGTGCGAAGGGGAGAGAAAGCAATCAGGATTCTCAGACTGCCTCCTTTTCCGTCTCTTCCATTGACCTCCCCTAGCCTCCTGCCACCCCCCCCCCCCCACCCCCACCCCCCATCCGTGCGCGCGCGCGCGCGCACACACACACACACACACACACATACACACACACACACACACACTCTCTCTCTCTCTCTCTCTCTCTCTCTCTCTCTCTCTCTCTCTCTCTCTCTGTGTGCATGCGTGCGTGCATGAGTGCGTGCGTGCATGCGCTCGCGCGCGCGCGCGCGCGCGCGTGTGTGTGTGTGTGTGTGTGTGTGTGTGTGTGTATGGACATGATATAAACGCCATAGGAACATAAACCTAGGGATTGTGATATCAGACGCGTGTTGCCATTTCCATCAAAGATATCAGATGGTGTGTGTGTGTGTGTGTGTGTGTGTGTGTGTGTGTGTGTGTGGTGTGTGTGTGTGTGTGAGTGTGTGTGTGTGTGTGTGTGTGTGTGTGTGTGTGTGTGTGTGTGTGTGTGTGTGTGTGTGTGGACATGATATAAACGCCATAGGAACATAAACCTAGGGATTGTGATATCAGACGCGTGTTGTCATT